>JAVYIG010003822.1:0-180926 GCA_035222895.1 Strongylocentrotus droebachiensis
CAGACTCTGGGAAGCCATCCAAGGGGGTAATATAATCATAGTCCCTCCCCACAACTGCAATGTGGTGGGACTTAATTCTAAAATGTTCTAGAAGCAACAAACACTCTCTCTCGAACAATAACGTTCTTATAGGTCATCTTTATATCCCTCTTGAGGATCAGGACCAGGATCAGAACAGATTCTCTCTCTCTCTTTTATTGTTTTTTTGGGCGGGGAGGGGGGGGGGGGGAGGGAGGAGGCAAGAGCCCTTCGCCCCCGATTCCCTCTTTTCTTATTCTTTTTCCTCTTCTTTCTTTCCTTTTATATTTTCTTTCCCTTTCCCTTCTCTCTCTCTCTCTTATTTATTTTGTTGGCGGGGGGGGGGGGGAGGCAAGAGCCCTTCGCCCTTCGCCCTTCCCCCGTTTCCCTCTTTCCTTCTTATTCTTTTTCCCCTTCTTTCTTTCCTATTATATTTTCTTTCCCCTCTCCCTTCTCTCTCTTTCTCTTATTTATTTTTTGGCGAGGGGAGGCAAGAGCCGTTCGCCCTTCCCCGGTTTCCTTCTTTTCTTCTTCTTTCTGTTCTCCCTTTCCTTTTATATTTTCTTTCCCTTTCCTTTTCCCTTCTCTCTCTCTCTCTCTTATTTATTTTTTGGCGGGAGGGGGGGGGGGGGGGGTGTAAGAGCCCTTCGCCCTTCCCCCGTTTCCCTCTTTCCTTCTTATTCTTTTTCCCCTTCTTTCTTTCCTATTATATTTTCTTTCCCTCTCCCTTCTCTCTCTTTTCTCTTATTTATTTTTTGGCGAGGGGAGGCAAGAGCCGTTCGCCCTTCCCCGGTTTCCTTCTTTTCTTCTTCTTCCTGTTCTCCCTTTCCTTTTATATTTTCTTTCCCTTTCCTTTTCCCTTCTCTCTCTCTCTCTCTTATTTATTTTTTGGCGGGAGGGGGGGGGGGGAGCGTAAGAGCCTTTCGCCCTTCCCCCCGTTTCCCTCTTTCCTTTCTTCTTCTTCTTTCTTTCCTTTTATATTTTCTTTCCCTTTCCCTTTCCCTTCTCTCTCTCTCTCTTATTTATTTTTTGGCGGGGGGGGGGGGTGAGGAGGCAAGAGCCCTTCGCCCCCCCCCCCCAGTTTCCCTCTTTCCTTCTTATTCCTCTTCTTTCTTTCCTTTTATTTTTTCTTTCCCTTTCCCTTCTCTCTCTCTCTCTCTTATTTATTTTAGGAGGCAATACAAGAGCCCTTCGCCCTTCCCCCGTTTCCCTCTTTCCTTCTTATTCCTCTTCTTTCTTTCCCTTTCTCTTCTCTCTCTTTTTCTCTCTTATGTATTTTTTTGGCGGGGGGGGGGAGGTAAGAGCCTTTCGCCCTTCCCCCGTTTCCCTCTTTCCTTCTTCCTCTTCTTTCTTTCCTTTTATATTTTCTTTCCCTTTCCCTTTCCCTTCTCTCTCTCTCTCTTATTTATTTTTTGGCGGGGGGGGGGGGGGGGGGTTGAGGAGGCAAGAGCCCTTCGCCCCCCCCAGTTTCCCTCTTTTCTTCTTATTCTTTCCTTTTATCTTCCCTTTCCCTTTCCCTTTTTTCCTTCTCTCTGTCTCCCCCATCAACATAGTAATAACGAAAGAGACCACTCTGTAATCAAGACCATTCCATTTTATTTAATACATTTTCGATATACTTAAATTGGCAACTATTACCTTTTGTCCGAGATCCTCATTTTAAACGACTGATGCGAAAGACTAGTCGACGCACCCTTTAGAGAAAAGCCCCCCCGCTTTTATCGAAAGGGTGTGTTAAAACGGTACTCCGCTCTCAACGCACCCTTTCGAGAAAAGCCCCCCCTCTTTTATCGAATGGGTGCGTTGAGCACACCACACCGCGCCGCGCCGCACCGCACCCTTTCGATGAAAGCCGGATTATGGATGGGTGGCTGGCCGCTCAGCTGGGGCCTCTCAGCTCACCAAGATCATTCAATGATAAATAGGGAGCATTATGATTAGGAGGGGGGCAGGGGGGGGGGGGGGCTTTCGTAAAATGATGTTTTAACTTTTACCAATCTTGGTATCAACGTACGACGGGGAATGAGGTAAGAGTAGACCTAACTTAGATCTAAATAAATAACGCCATGATGTCATTTCCAAACTGCATTGTGGGACGAGCTTTTAGTGAATTGGGTAGAAAAACTCGATAAGGCCTACTAAAAAAAGATGTTGTATTGCCCTAGCTGCCAAAACATGGGCCGGTCTGTAGGAAATCTTTTTTTCTTCTTTTCTTTTTCTCACTTTGGGCTGAAATTTCTCATTTTTTTAACGCTTGAATAGTCTACATATTTTTTTTGTTATAAACGTTTAAAAAAAAACTTTTTTAAAAAGCCGACCGTAGATTTCAAGATTTTTTGGTCAGTCACAGAGGGCAATCCAACTGTTATTTTAGGCCTAATGATCCGAAAAGGCCATTAAAAATGTTTAGCGTCCCCACCCGCTTCCTTTTGGGGGGCCGCCTCTTTTTTTTTTTTTTTTTTTTTTTTTAATGAAAAAAAAACACATGAAAAACACTGCTAAAATGGATCTATTTCTGATTTTTTTTTTTAATGTCGGCGGCCCTTTTGAAGAAGAAAAAAAAAGGGCCTCCTTCCTATTTAAAAAAAAAAGCAGGACGCTAAACATGTTTTTTTTTAATTTGGCCTAACATAATTATATCATACCCAGGGGCGGCGAAGCCGGCGATCCCGGGGGACGGGGGGGACACGTCCCCCCCTCAATTTTTTTAGGGGGGATCGTCCCCCCCTGAAATTTGAAAAAGTGCATAAAGAAAATGTATAGCGAATACTAACTAAAGACTGCATTTTAGGCTCTGGAGGGCCCAAGAGTGCAGCGTTTAGACTAATAAAAATGCAAAAATCTTCTAGCTCGGTCGCTACGCATCCTCGCATAATAATTTAATATCCTTTAGAATGTACAAGTAAATATTGTAGAAAATCTGTATGCCGTTGGTATCACCGTGATACCCACTAGCGTACTGATGGGGGGGGGGGGGCATTTGCATCCCCCGAATAAAACTCAAACTTGTTTTATTTCTAATTTGATATCCATTATTTACGAATGTTGCTGAAATGACATGATTTTTCGTGATGTTTCCTCACTTTTGTGTAAATTATACATGTTCTTTTGCGTTTGTTGGACAATGAAATATTCCCAAATTTACTGTCAGGCAAAACATATGCTTATTAAGAAGCCTACATGTCAGGGCCCACGAAACGGAAGGTTAGTGGGCTCGAGCCCCCCTCCCCCACTTTTTTGAAAAAGTATATCAAAGATAAATTATAGAAAGAAAGAAAGAAAGAATAGTGGCCTGCCAGTGTCACAAATAAGGTTTCAAACTATGCTCATCCGACCTTAATTAAAGGCCTTAAACATCTGAGCTTGCGGAGGCTTTGTCCCCTGGACCCCTCCAGGGGCCATATGACGGGCCCCTTGATGCTCATCTGAACGTAATTAAATGCCTAAAACCCCTGAGCTTCTGGGGGCTCCGCCCTTGACCTCCGCTGGGCCTTTGCCCCTAGAGCCCACGCCAATTTACGCTACACTTTACCTGATCGTAAAGCGGAGGCTTTGTCCCCTGGACCCCTCCAGGGGCCATATGACGGGCCCCTTGATGCTCATCTGAACGTAATTAAATGCCTAAAACCCCTGAGCTTCCGGGGGCTCCTCCTTGACCTCCGCTGGGCCTTTGCCCCTAGAGCCCACGCCAATTTACGCTACACTCTACCTGATCGTAAATACTTTAGCCACCCCCCCCCTCCCCCCCCCCCCACTTTGAAAAAACGTTCCACAGGGCCTTCATGTAACGCGTAAGAGTGGTGGTGACGCAGATTTTTTTTTCTGCCCATCCCCCAACCTCCAAAAAAAGAAAATTTTTGCTCATTACGCCACTGGTGATACCAACGGAATACAACATTTTCCTCGCATTTCGTCCCCCCCCCCGGTCATGAAAAGAAATCGCCCCCCCCCTGATCACACCTATGCTATAGTGAATCTTCTTAGGCTGCTACGGTACAATCAAGGAGTTCTGTTGCAAAATTGGGACTAGCCATGGTGACTGGATCAAAAAATCAGTCTGTTGAGTGTTAGGCATTATTATAACATATGTAACCATTTGTCGTTGTCCACAGGAGTGCATTGTTTTCAAATGATTACTTTTATCAGTTATTATTTTATTAATTTAAACAGATCAAAGGGATCCACAGAAGAGGAGAGTGAAACCAGTTGATCATCATCTTCTGCAGTTAGACTTTGGCTTGAGTGATAGTGACAGTGATAGTGACTTTGAACTGAAGGGAGATCATGAAAGTGGTGAATATTTATTTGTTTCCCTCATTATAATACATTTATTTATCACACATGTGCAGGCAACAGGAGACTTTAACTAAAGTGTGCCTATTTTCTTCCCCCCAAATGTCTTTTCGTTTGACCTGTCGCACTCGCATCTCAAAACCTATCGTTGACATCCCATGTTTAATCGGGGAAAACACCTTGTATCTTGTAGAAAATCAACAAACTGTAGATATGTTCCAAATTCATTGATGACTGTGTTATACAGGTGTATCTATTCTCTAACATATGTGATCCTGCCTGTCAGCTGGAATTTAAAGATGGAAAAGGATTCATCAATTAATTTGCCAGTAATGCCTCCATGCAAGATACAACTCAGATTTATGAAATTTCTGATGTGATATGATTTTGAATCCTTCTCTAAGATTCAGGAGGATCACGCGAAGATGGAGGTGTTGGCAGTAGTGATAATGATGATGGTGATGAAGATGAAAGTGATGAGGACAGTGGCAGCAGCAATCTGGACAAGGGATCGTCAGAGAGCGAGACTGAGGAGAAGCTAACGGTCGATCAGATGATTGCAAAGGCTAAGAAAACGAAAGGGCATAGTCAGTCAGTAAGTCATAATTAAAAAATAAAATAAAAAATGAACTGCTTTCTCTTTTACTGTCCATAGATCTGTTTGTCTGTTTGTCTCTCTCTGTTTTTCTGTCTCTGTGTTTGTGTGTGTCTCTCTCCATCCCTCCTTCTCATTCTCTGCTTATCTCTCTCTTTTTCTCTCTTGCCCTCCATTGTCTTTTTGTATATATTAATGAAATGTTGTAAATTGTATTTGAAAAAAAAAACTAACAATTTTATCCAAATAATATTATAAGGAGAGGGTCGTTAGATTCCATGTGCAGAAGGCCATTATTTACAGACACAAAGTTGAAAATACCATTAATGGATGAACAAGTCTGCACACAGCAAACCCATAGTCATATCAAGAAATACCCCATAGTTTTTCGGAGGGTGAGGGAAAGAAAAAATAATGATTTTACCTTATTGGAAAACGAGTAGAAAAATGCAAAGCATTACATAAAGCTTATTGGTCATAAAACTGAAGGCTAATCCTGTTGATTGACATTTAACAACACCTGTTAAAGGGTTAACAGCTGAATGGTGTCAAATTCCCCATGAGAGCCCACTACTATGCATCTTTTAATAACAAGCAAACCAACATTTACCCAGATATGTTTTTGATTTAACCCAAAATACATACATTCTGAAAAAAAATTCCTAAGGTTACAAACGATATATCTCAAAAATATGAAAACATAGATTCATTTACGCCTTTACTTTTTTCCAATACCACACTTAATGTTAACAGTTACAACAAAAAAATAATGATAATAGGCATTATGTGCCATCAATATTTTAATCTATCTTTTAATCTGTTTGTCACAGTGTATAAAACTTTCATCATCTGTTATTTGTTTGTCCCCCCCCCCCCCCCCCCCCCTCTATATATCCAGCCAAAGTCGGAAAACAGATCTGGAGACAAATTAAAGATAGTGATTTGTTGTGTGTGTCTTGGAGAAAACAGGTAAGCAAAAGTCTTTTTTCATAAGGCTGTCAACAATTCCTTCATGTATTTTCATACACAGTGAAACCTGTAGATAACAACAACTTAAGGTTAAGGGAGACAAGAAATGTGGCCTCTATAGGCTGGTGGTCTTTATTTACAGATTTATTTAATACATGTTTCAATGTAAATCTATATTCTAGAGAAACAGAAAATGTGTTTTTCACAGATTGGTGGTCGCTAAAGCATGCTCAACTGCATTCGCTTTTGCTTCTACTGCCATTCAATTTTTATTTTCAGATGTTGAAAACAAAAAAACTATCATCTTCAATTTATGTAGAAGATGTAGACTTCCATCATTATTATTATCACATGCATGCATGTAGCGGTAAAGATATATCTGATATATTGTAATAATCTCACAGTTCTTGAAAATGTCACAGTGATTATTTTTAATACTCACAGCTATGAAAATTTGCTTGCACTTGACTTTTAAAGGCACACTGTCCTACTTGTAGCTACTTGCTCCCTCTATATAGAAAACTTCCCAAATCGGTGCCTGTTGGTCCCCCATGATCCTCTTTTTCTTATGTTAAATGAGAGCTGAGTTAATGAGATAGCCACCTGTCACAGTGACCTCGATGGCTCGCTGTGTGGTCTAATCCCTTCTAGCTGCAGTAGTAACGCCTACCTTTAAGAAATAATTTTTTTGGTCAAATTATTTCATTTACATCATATTTTGAGAGTATTTACACACAATTTCATACCCTCAATCCTAAAAGGTGCATATGGGAATATTCATAATTAATTTTTGGCTGATGGGCATAAATAAATTGTGATTGTGTTTTTGTTCTCACTTGTAGCGAAGACACAGATGAGATTGTGGAGTGTGACATGTGTGGTGTCCCAGTCCATGAAGGTGAGTAGAACTTGGCAAATATACCTCATCATTGAGCTTATTTCACCCGTATTTGTAACATTGTAAATATTCTCAAAAAGAATCAGCAGGAAAAAAAAATCTATTTTATGTGCAAATTATATAATTGGGACGTGGAAGGTATGGACTTGGTTGCATTATGGAACAAAAAATCACATGCATACTCACTGATCTGTGTGCAAAGAGAAACAGAAAAAGAAGAGCACTCTGCTTACATTAGATGAGAGAAGAAGAAGTCACTGTATTCGTTGAATATTAAGCCTAGGATAACACGGGTTTGGGGTCAATGAACAATACAGGTTATAGCTGAATCAAGTTTTATCCACCTGGAGGCAAGCATTTCTCCTAAAGGTTGCCTTAGGTTTCATATCAAGATTTGTACACCTGCGTGGGTTAAATTGTTTGGTTTCCTCATGGACAAAAGAACAAGATGTCTCTGAAGATAGTTAATCCCTTTTTGGTAGTAGCATGAAGAGTTGTAAGAACAAGCTCAAGCAGAAATATTTGAGCAACAGTGAATACATAATAATTATCAAAATTCCTGCTTTCATTCTGTTTTTTGTATGTTTATTGATTGTAGGAAAACTGTTAATTTAATGGCATTAGTTTGATCACTTGTCTATATGTAGGGACATGTGGTACACATCAATGTATTCATTTATTCATTCATTCATGTATTCATGATGCAAGTAAAGTAACCCTTCCATTTTAAACACGTCTGTATCTCTACCAGGTTGCTATGGTGAGAACCAGAGTGATGCAGACTCAACATCCAGTAATCAGACTGCTAGCTCCACAGAGCCATGGTTCTGTGACCATTGTAAAGCTGGAGTCCTCAATCCTGTAAGTTTCTAACTTTTTATAGTTTACAGAAACATAAGTGTTATCTCGCTATGCAGGCAGACATGTATTCAAAGATCAGGTTATGAAGGATTCCAGCGTTTGCTTTGATGAATCGTCCTTTGGAAATTGCAGTCCCGAGAAGATTGATTTAGTCCATTTGTCATGCCTACCTGCATTGAACTGCATGTATCAATTCTCCTGGTGGGATTTCAGAGAATTGCATAAAGAATAGAAGCCGTTGTAAATTATTTCTTTTTAATGATTTTAATTTTTTATTAAAAGAGAAAGGTTTAATATAAGCCCTGTTGATGTACACAAAACCTCATTCAGATTTCTTTTTTTTAAAGACATTTGTTATAGTAATATGAATAATTTAGGCTGTAAATAATCCAAATGAGAAGAGGAATCAGTTTATATTTGCCTTGAAAGAATAGTTGGTGCTTTCAAGTATACCTTCTCTGTACAAAATAATTTCCCCCTTCCCTTCTGCTTCTTTCAAGTGTTTAATCATATTAAATCATCATTTTATTTGCAAATTTAGGCATTTTTATGCCTCCGTTACGAAGTAGCCGGAGGCATTATGTTTTCGGGTTGTCCGTCCGTACGTCTGTACGTACGTACGTCCCGTTCTTGTGATCGCGTTATCTGAAGAACCGATTGATGGAATCCTGCCAAACTTTGTTCATGTATGTATCTTGCAGAGCCGATGAACTGATTAGATTTTGGGGTCACGAGGTCAAAGGTCAAAGGTCACAAGGCTCATTATGTATGCAAAAACTGCTCGTGATCGCGTTATCTGAAGAACCGATTGATGGATTCCTGCCAAACTTTGGTCATGTATGTATCTTGCAGAGCTGATGAACTGATTAGATTTTGGGGTCACTAGGTCAAAGGTCAAAGGTCACAGGGCTCATTATGTATGCAAAAACAGCTCGTGATCGCGTTATCTCAAGAACCGATTGATGGATTGCTGCCAAACTTAGGTCATGTGTGTTACTTGCAGAGCCGATGAACTGATTAGATTTTGGGGTCACAAGGTCAAAGGTCAAAGGCCACAGCGCACATTATGTATGCAAAAACAGCTGGTGATCGCGTTATCTCAAGAACCGATTGATGGATTCCTGCCAAAATAAGGGCATGTATGATACTTGCAGAGCCAATGAACTGAGTAGATTCTTGGTTCATAAGGTGACAAAGGTCATGGGCTCATTATGTATGCAAAAATAGCTTGTGAACGCATTCTCATTAGAACTGACAGATGGATTACTATTTAACTCAGGACATCTTGCAGAGCCAATGAACTGAGTAGATTTTAGGGTCATGAGGTCAAAGATCAAAGAGTCATATACATGTATGTATATGAGAAATTGCTTGTAATCACGATATTCTGAGAACCTGTTAATGGATTACAATTGAACTTGAATTCGAAAATTGTCTTCTGTTTTGGTTTGTAAAATTGCTCTACAACGGAGGCATCATTTTCGACTGCGCGCAGTCGAATTCCATCTAGTTATCAAATGATTCTGTCCGTTTGAAAGAATTATGATCTGTCTTTTGTTAATACCAGACATGTGAGTTATGTCCTAATCTTGGAGGAGCATTCAAGGAAACAGATGCAGGGAGGTGAGTTTGCTATCATAAAAGAAAAGATACTGGTTTTGGAGCGTATTACGAAGGTCATAATTAAGAAATCCAGTGTCGTGAACTTTTATTCCAAATCGTGTTGTCTGTTATAACATATTGTAGAAAGGGTTTGCATTGTTCTTGTAGGTTGCATCATCAAATATGTAACATCAGACATTGAGCTAAATCCAGTGTTCTTATGTTCTTATGTATGATGAGAAAACAAAATGGTACAATTTCAATACTTGTCCTTCTCTTGTCTATGACCGTGAAAGAGTCATAGTCATCCATTTTTTATTTGCAGTAAAAGCCTCAAATTATCTAAAGGCCACAAGGCATTTGTTATTAAAATGTGTTAACCGGCTACAATACATGTCCATGTCTCTCTTTAAATGACTCCACATAAGGCCATATTTGTTGTATCCTTTGCTTTCAGATGACATTTTTTGGCTTTTGTGCTCCTCTAAGGGGCCAAACAAGCGCCCCTAATTTTGATATATTTGCTAGTCCTGATTTGAATTTTTTTTTTTTTTCCCCCATGTATAACTGATCTGTTGTATAATCTTTTTGATTTGGGTTCATCATTTGTTGTAGATGGGTCCATGTTGTTTGCGCCCTCTATGTTCCTGGGGTTGCATTTTCGGATGTTGCCAAGCTGAGATGGGTCACTCTGTCTGAGATGGCACCTGCAAAGTGGGGAGCAAAGGTACGTACAACAATAAACTATCACTGAAAGACCCGTCAGCCATGCGTTTAGAAGTAAACCACCAATTTTTCTTATCATCATTCTCAAGATATGTCATTTTGTATTTGTATGAACTGATTGCTGTCTCATCACAGGGTATTTCTTGTTGCAATGTCTATACCTTTGTGGTAGCCTTTCTACTCTTACTGCAATTGTCTATACGATACCCTACGTTTATCTTCTTGGTTTTGAAATGGATCTGTACTGATTTTCTTCCGCAGTCATGTAGCTACTGTGAAGATGAGAGGTTCAGTCTAACAGGAGTAGCAATCAGCTGTGATGCAGGGATGTGTAGAAACTTTTTCCATGTCACATGGTGAGTTCTCCTTTTTATTTCCCCTCTCCAATAACTCCACTGTTTCTCGCTATGTTTTGACTTTTCACATGATAAAAATGAAGTTTGTGGCATAAGAACTATAAAAAGAATTATGGGCATGAAGTATCACTTTTGCAATCAATGCCATAATTGTGGTAATAATTGTGTATATAATCTCAGTCAATTCTAATAGTCAATTCTATGTTTGTTATGAAGTAAAAATGATGGATAGAAATCCTATTCCTAATCACGCTCTTATATTTGAAACCATATGTTTCCTATCAGGTTGTAGCCTATTCAGTTTATTTTATGTCCTTGTCTTATATCTTCTTAATGTGTATTATATGTTATATAGCTGATTGTTATATGAAATGTCTTTTTAATTGAATAAATAAAATTGAATTGAATTGAATTGAATATCATATCATTCCGGTGTATTTACTAAGAGAGATAATATAATATTATATCATGTTGTTTGTTCTTACAGTGGTCAGAGAGAAGGACTGTTATCAGAGGCTTCACCTGATGAGGTACGTATGTGCTCCACATAGAAATATCACAAAATTCATTTTTAATGCGATGAGTCAATGTGATAGGTTATGCATTATTTCCTTTAATTAGAAATTTTGAAACATATACAAAATAATTTTTGTTGGTATAAAAACACCATTGAGGTTGAAAGCCCCACTGCACTACTTATAGCTACTTGTGCTCTCTATACAGCCAACAATGGCTAAGCGGTACCCGATGATCACCCATGATGCCCTTTTTCTTATGTTAATTGAGAGCCGATTTGATGAGATAACCACCTGTCAGTGATCTTGCAGGGAGGCCTAATCCCTCCATGCCAAACTAGTACAGAGGGGCTATTTTATGGTCATAATGATATACAGGGGTTTTAAACCCAAGTATTTTCAGCCTTATTCCTTAATTGGTTAACAATAACAGACAAACTATTGCATTCACAACCTATACCTACCCTTGTTTTAAACCTCAAACTGCAATCAGCTATAGTGCCATTGTCTATCTTGCACTCTTTGAACCAGGAGATAGCGGATCCATTCTATGCGTACTGCAAGCTTCATGTTGAGAAGGGTATCCGACGTTACAAGCGTCAGAACTGGCTTGCTATCCAGTCCAATCAGAAGCAAAGCAAGCTCTGTCAATCAGCGTCTAGCTGCCCTGCCAGATAGAGTCCATGCCAAGTTCCTAAGGTGGGTTTCTCATTATCACCAAATAGATTTACCTTTTATCATTTGTATTTTTAAGAGTTATTACATTTTCTTATGAACTTTTTTTTTTACAGTAAAAGCAGTTGTTTAGAATTTCTCTACAACATAATTGTGTGCCATATTGAAAAGTGATTAATGAACTTTTTCTAAGTTCAATTCTGGTTACTGCATTTTTATTTAATCCTAATATAATGTTATGATGAAGTGTTCCAGTTGGATCCTATCAAGTTTGCTTTATTTCTATCTTTTGTGATACATTTTCAAAATTACTTCTACATCTGATCTATGTGGTAAACTAGCACAGCCATAGCTACTAGAAACCTTGTAATAGGCATGAGAGCTGGCATGACCAGTGGTAAACCATCAACACAAATTATTGTCATTAATTTTTTAGATTCATCTTTATTTACCTAATACTAATAGCTTATCTACATCTTCTTCTTTTTCCTAAATAGTGCAGGCTTCATGAAATGAAGATTAACGCACTGTGGGTTGATGCGCACAGTCAATAATCTGCAGATATACACATTGTTTAGTGAATGTGCGGTTAAAATAATAATAAAAATATAAAAATTAAAATAAAAAAATAAAAAGTAGCTTGTTTGCATGCTAGACGGTGCCATCCCTCAATGCCACTTTGAAGGCATCGAGTGAGACAAACTCTCTTGGGTCTTTCTTCAGAGAGTTCCATTCTTTGCTGGTGAAAGAAGGAATGGAACTCTCTGAAAAAAGACATGAAATCATCTTGATATGAGTTCATTCATGTATCTATTCATCCCTGCTTCTTCGTCAGCCAATGTGTTGTGACGATTTACTCACACGAATGACCACTGTGTCTGCTAATTCTCAAGCTTTCATTTGTCTTCACCAACCAACCACCTAGCAGGTTTCAGGACCAGTACAAGGCTATGAGGAGGCTGAAACCAGACCCCTGGGTGCCCCCAGAGAAGGTCCCCCGTGCCCTCACTACCAGTGCCTCGGCCTGCAGACGTCTCATGCGTAAGGCCGAGCTGATGGGCTTTACCGTGGATAATATGAGGGCGGCTCACGTTAGACACAAGAGCAGTCAGCAGGTCAGCAGAAAGTGGCACATCCCTCCAGCATTCTCGGCTGAGTTTGTCAACTACTGTATAGGTAAGAGTCAACTTTGGTATGCCAGGGATCTTTTAAAGAAAGAAAAAAATAATTTCCATATCGCCTATTTTTTGGGTGTTGTGTATTTCTGAACAAGATCAGAGGGAAACATGTAGTGGTACACCTGAGCACACACCATTAAGTTATACTGGGAGGAGAGACGTGTGGGACACTGTGATTACGTTCACCTTTAATTCCCTGTTAGTCACAGAAGACATCAAATAGAATAAACAGTAATTTAAAAAATATGGCTTTGCAAATATATCATTCCCAAAAATATGTATGATGATATTGCATTTAAAATTGGTTGCAATATACCAAGGGCTAATAGAAGAAATGTATATTTATTATACCTTCAATTCAATTCCAGTTTTAAAAGAGGTCCCCCTACAAAATTGCTGGAAACATTATGACAAAGACCAAATGTGAAATTTATAATAGGAATATATAGTTAAGCTATGAATGTACATGTATAGAACCTGCACATAGATTTCCAAAGAGAAGACAATATTTCAAATTTATATTTTTCCCAAGTTGGTATGCTATCATCCATATTCATTGAAAAAAAATAGAAAACATCTTGGATTATGGATTTCTTTTTCTCCCTCCCTTGATGCGTAGATCGAGATGAGAGAATGAATAATCTAAAGTCTCGTCTCAGTGATTTGATGAAGCATGGTGAGAAGCTCCAATCCCTTGAAAGTCAGTTACGCCGCAAGTATGATGGGGTAAGTACAGTCAAACTTACTGTAGGGGACACCTTTATAGAAAGAACACCTGTATATAAATACTACAAACTTTGTTTTCTTTGAAACAGTGTTTCTTATTGAAACGTGTATAAAGGGAAACATGTATAGAAAGACAAACAGCCTATAAATTCCACTCTCAATGACTTTATCATTAGAACCATGATGTAATGATTGCTTTCTCACCTTATCCTTCTGGTCATCAAATGAGTTGATATAGGTAAAACAGTCAAATTTATTCACGGATAGTAGTCCTCAAAATCACAGCTTTCACCTGTATTTTGTATTGCTGTTGACTTTATTTTTGAATTTCAAATAGAACTTGTTACTGTCCAAATTTATATGCCAGCAAAAGAAGAAAAAAATAATGACATGATATGATTCTTTTTTTGCTACTTAAATGTTAATGTACCTGTCATGAATTGTGTGCAGTTAGAAAAGCAATTAAAACATTCTTAAATTTATTGTTTTAATGTGTATCTATTCATTTATTTACATGTATGATATTATATCCAAAAGCAAAGGAGAACCAAATAATTTAATGCAATGTTGAGTAACCAAGATGTTTTCCTTGTAGACAAAATGTTCTGCCCGTGGAATAGCGGGTTTTATTGTAAATGTAATCTATGCATCATCTCAATCTTGTCTCATCCTTTACATCAGCTATCTGTACAAGTAGCAGAAATGCGATCATGTCAAGCCGATAGCCGTGGGGAAGTAGAAGCCATGTGGAAGACGCTGGGCTCGTTGGCAGGCAAGAAGCTACAGCAGCCTCAAGTCCTCAGCCTTCCTCGAATTCGGAAAACACCAACCAAGAGAGAAGAAAAAGAAGAGCTGAAGTCTCCAGGCGTTATTCATCTGTAATTATTCCTTCCTTCTATTTTTCATCTTCCTGTCCAAATGCCATTATACCTTCACTATGTATCCCCCCCCCCCCCCCACCCCCCCCCCCTTAGTGTATAACTCTTCTCGTTAGGTAAGTATGTCCTTTCTTACCGTTGTCCACATCAATCTATTTGCTTCATGATTTTCCTCTCATTTCTACTATTTCTCCTTCTCTATCCCTCTCTTGTCTCTTCCACCTGCCTCTCATTCGTATACATTGTCTTACCCTCCTTCTGTCTCTCCAACCGTAATCCACTTTTCTGTGATGTTTCCTTATATCCCATCCATTCACACAGCTTACTTTCCTTATCTCTACATGGACATTATATTGTGTGAATAGTGTCTGTTTGTAATTAGTGCAGGCATTCATTTATAAATCATTCTCTTATCTCTGTTGATTACATGTGTTATGTGAATGGAAGAGAGAAAGGGGGGGGGGGGGTAGTGTCTGAAAAATTATTATTATTCATTATTTCGCATTACCTGTGCCTGAAAGGCAAATGTTATCCTAAAAGCTCTCCTCCTGCTTAACTGATTATGGATGTGCAGGTGGAGCACTAAACCGGGGTTTCCCCCTTTTCTTCTACGAATAATGCATTGGGTTAGCGTCTATGAAATGGGGGAGGGGCTCATCAACGCACAATGCAGGCTTCAGTCAACTGCCTTGGTTGGATTTGAACCCACAATCTATGGTTCAAAAGGCAGGCACTTTACTGACTTTACCTCCTTCAGTAGCAAATGTTCTATGATGTCCACATTTGTTGAATTATCTTACAGGTGTGGCCTATGTGAACAGTCTCATGACCAGCATCTACTCGTGCTGTGTGATATCTGTAAGAAGTATTACCACATGGGTTGTTTGGAGCCACCACTAACACGCCTACCAAAGAAAAGTGCTTTCAGTGTTTGGTGAGTAATATTTTCCTTTCAGAATTGAAGATGAGAACATGATGTTAACCATAGAGGCTTCTTCACATATGCTTCTGTAAAGCGCCATTTTAAAAAAAAAATTTTTAAATTTTGTGTGTGTGTGTGTATGTTTGAAATGAATGGCATGTGGTGATGAAAATAAGGAGGTGCATGCAACAAAGGTCCTAAGTTTACTCTGTTCTGCATGTGTCATAAGATACAAAGATGAGAAGTGCAGTATGCTGGGGAAAAAAAAAAAAAATTAGCTGTGGGGTTTTACAATGAGACTTGTTTGATAAGATTTTTTTTAGAATTTGATATTGGATGGTCTTAACCCTATCTAGCCTGGCGGGGGGGGGGGGGCTTCTACATTTTTCGCGATAATTTTTTTAACGCAAAAGAATCTTGCGCTGAAATTTTATGACTTCTTTTCTTTTGAGTCTTGCGCATCTTTTGAAATATATTTCTCGAAAATCAGTGCTCTGTATGTACTGTCGAATCCTCCTGTTTGTAAATCTATACGATGTGCAAACCTCATTTCCAACTCTGTCTTGGTTTTATTCATTTTCATGAATGCACAAAGCTTATCGGGAGAGGATATTGGTCGAGAATGCAACCATTCTCGAGTGATGCTATTTGTCTTATCTTTGTATTCTCTAATACTAAGAATGCCAATGGCTATTTGAGGATTATCACTTTTATTCATTATTTTTCTTAATGTTTGTCTGATTTCATTCAAACTTACACCAATCTGCTTCTCTGGTTTTTCTACCTTATTTGAGAGCAATTTACTATGAAG
This sequence comes from Strongylocentrotus droebachiensis, assembly GCA_035222895.1. Lineage (NCBI taxonomy): Eukaryota > Metazoa > Echinodermata > Echinoidea > Camarodonta > Strongylocentrotidae > Strongylocentrotus > Strongylocentrotus droebachiensis. Next base: position 16,024 of record JAVYIG010003822.1, read on the forward strand.
GTTGGATTTCCCTTTAAGAGTAGAGCTGAAGAAAATGATTAAATACTAACTTGTAGACACTACTTGTGATGTGTTTTCTATCTGCAGGCAATGTTCTGAGTGTGTTAGTAGTAGCAGTGATGAGAGTGATGCAGAAGAAAGCAAGGAAGTGGAGGAAGAGCCGAGACGTAAGAGACGGATCATCAAGGAACCCCTCAAGTTTACCACTCAGTATCCAGACTTCCTGTCTACCAAAAGGGTGAGAAATCAAGCTCAACTCCAATTAGAAACAGAAAAATGGGAGTGGTGTGCCATTTAGCTCTGGATAGCTAAAAGAAGATGTCTAGAATACTGAAAAAGAGCTCTGGTTTAAAAATTAAAATGATAAAAAGACATAAAATCTGATATGATGAAATCATGCTTGTAGTGTAGTAAATACACTGAGAGTTCCTATAAACAAGATCCTATAAACAAGCATAATGCATGTATAATACAATCATGTATGTCTGAGAGTTATATACAGCCATACCTGTATGGAAAGACTGCCCAAGTGGTCTTTACAGTTACAGACAGGGGGTCTTTCTATTCAGGTAGTTACTAAAGTACGTTTGACTGTCCATATGAGATTAGATACAAAGTGTGGTACAGGATACATGATCAGTGATAGAAGAACATAATTGCAAGAATTACCATGTGAATGACTCAGTGATTAAAATCTCTCTACTTGTTATTCCAGGCTACCAAACCAAAGGGTAAAGGAAGGAGTAAGATGGCAACAAAGAGGAAACAGATCAAGACTGATCCTACTGATGATATGGTAAGTTTTCATATTTATAGTGTTGCATAACCCATAATCTTTACAGCCCTCTGTATATCTTGCTGATATCAACCCGATCCCCACATTTAAGTCATGTATCAGGAGAAGGAGGGGGGACTGTTGCCTTGAGATGAGAATTTTTTTTTTTAAAGATTTCAAAAAAATGTTTGCATTCCTAGAATGTAATCCAGTATTTCTTGGTGGGACCATGGGTTTACTGTGTGCAAGACTTCTACAACCATTAATGGCATTTCCACCCAGTCTGTGGAAATATGTATAATTCTGCCTGTAATTATGACCTTCTGCACATGGAAACTGACGACCATCTCCCTGTAATGGGGATTGCCAGTCTTGCTGTGTCATGTCAGTTGTTGGGGATCTACCTGGAGTCATATTTTGTATTCCTCCTTGTCTTCTGATTCATGATTAGCAGTAATAAGATTTTTTTTTTTTTTTTTTAATTTTTATTATCAATGGTAAGTGATATTCATATCGGTATCTCAGTCTTTCATCACACCCAATACTTGTTTACTTTGTCTTACAGCAGCTTGACCCAGCACCAAAGGCCAGAAGGAAATCAAGGTGATGGACGTATTGCAGGGCTTGTTGATCATGTAGCATAGAGGTAGCAGTGACATGATATACACATTTCCATAATGTTTAGAAGGTACTAACCATGAAGAGAAAATGTAGGGGAAATGTGAAGCAATCATGGTAATTTTTATTTTTATTTTTCAAATATCTTTTTTCTTTGTTTTGCAGGGTGGTAGATAATGTCTTGTCTTTCTTATTGTGAACTCCAATTTATGACAGTTCGTAGGAAAGGTTGGGAAATATGTAAGGTTCGAAGGCCAGTGCACTTTATCATAAAAACTTGTTATCAGAAACAACTACCAAAAATCTATTGCAATTGCAAATTTTTCACCCAACCTATCAAGTGCCAGGATTTCAGTAGGTTGTATTTTCAATGATTGTTACTTGTTATTGCTAATTAGTTTTAAGAAATGGGTCCAGCAGACCATTGACCATTAATTACTTTGGAGTGGGCATTTTAAAACTATGCATTCTCCAAGTATGTAGTTTATCAGGTTTCTCAAAAATAGGCTGAATGGTTAGATACTCTTTGTTATGACTAAGTGATGGCTATATCTGCCACAGGTCATTTTAAGTTTTATTGTTATCTCTTGGTGCTTTATGATAATTGAAAACTCCAGTTGAAATTTCATTGTTTTTGTAAACTGTAATCCTAATAGTAGATGTGATGATCACTCAAAATTGATCATGAATTAACATCTCTTGATAAATTATGTTGCATTTATGACTCAACTAAAAAAGAGATACGAGAATTGAAAGTCTCTTTCATTAATGGGGGAAAACTGCATTTAAAAAAAAAAACAGATTGATTTGCTATTGCATTCACTGTTGCTTAGTTTGAAAGTAAAACAAAAGCATGTATTGTTGAGTTAAGCCTAGGCCTGTACTTTCTTGCAGTCACTTTTGAACTCTAGCTGTAACAGATAGTCATCATCAAACTTTCATTGTAATGTTCTGAATTTGGCATTTGATTGTGAATTGAAGTAAACATACATGTAAAAAAGTAGATTTTAACATTGTGGAAGATTAAAACGAACATTTCAGTCTACTTATGTTAGGAGTATTTTGATAGAAATACATGTACAGTGGCTGAATTCTAATAACAAGTACAAAACAATAGGTGTGATATTGGAGCACAGAAAGTTATCTTTTGCGATATTAGCTTTTGTATCAGTTTAAATATTTGTGGCTAGTATGTTAAAGTAGAAAGAAAACATGTTAAAAAATGTTCTCATTATGTTCCCCCTGTATGAGAATATTGCGAGATATTTTGATGTTCCGTCCATAATTTTTGATGAAGTTTAGTGTAAATATTTAAAGGAAAGTCCAATTTCAGGCTGTCAGTCATTCTGTCTGAGCCAAAGCACACTACATTGCAGTCTGACATAGGTTTGTGCAAACAGCTTTCTGATCGTCTTACATACGCTGGTGGTTACTATAAGGGGACTTTGGATCTTCACCTCTAATTTGTGAAATATTCCGCTTAAAGGGGATACAATTTAAAGTGACTCGTTAGCATTGCCTCAGATTCTGAAACAAAATCCTGGATTTAGCTCATGCTGCAATCATAATTATAAAACCTTTAGGTCAGTCAGGAATCCCATGACTTTCATAAGCCGATCGCCTGTCTGATCATCAAGATATTTATGATTGGTAATCAAAATTTTATTTTTCGTTTTCCTAACAGTTTATTGGGGGAAAGGGTATGGTAAACCGGTCACTCAAAGTTTTTTCCTTTTTTTGAGATGCTTTTTGTTAGGGCTTCAATATTACACCATATTACAGACACTGATAACACGTAGGGCCATGCAGCTCAGATTTAACATTGTTAACCATTGCCTTTAAGGTACATCAGCTCAGAATGTTTAGTATCTTGATGTTTGTCACATTTTTTCAAATCTGAGAAACAGCTTTCAGGTCTTACCAAAACAATAAAATAGCTGTTCGAGGAAATAACTGTCTAGTCGAGACCTGACATAATAGTTCTACCATCGTTTTCAATTAAACGTAGCAAGTGTTATCTATGACAAAGAGGCAAGATCACTGTATTTCAGACAATAGATAAGATCTTAACAAGCTGCTTGTTGGCACTTTCATGTTTATTTCAAACCCACTGTACTGTTCTCAAAATACTGAATTCACAGATTTGACAGTTTTCAGCGAGAGAAGGATGTTTATTTTAAAACCGTCATGGTTAAGCAAAATTAATTAGGCTAGGGATATATCCTTGCAACATGCATATTACGTAAGACATATCATCACATGTGTATGTCTAGGATTCAGTGCTAAAACTGAAGATTTGATTGTCTTTGTAAATGTAAAACTTGAATTCATGTAGTATACATATGCATAAGTGTCGCCTGTTTCCTTTTTGTACTTTCTAATTTAAATGTTTTCAATGATGTTATTCTGGTAGTAGTTTTACATTGTGTTTTGTTACCATCTTGTAATGTTGAAGGAAAGTGGGACAATCTTCCACTCTTTTATGTACATCTGTGTATGATGTAGTCATGTTTAGTGTTTGTAATTGGTTCATTTATTGTGCCATTAAATCATGCACTTGCCACTAGTACAAAAGATTGATTCTGTTTTCTTGCAGCGATGGTAGAAATAATGGGGGGGGGGGGGTGCATTGAGTGAAACCAATATCCATGAAACATCTCTTCTTAAAAAGCAGTTTTAGAGAAGGCCCTCCGCAATTTTTTTTTAAATGTATGCACACAGCTACAAAACACAAAATGAAGTAGGAAAAAAAATCACTAGAAAACGACATGTGTTTATAGTTAGTCATGTTGTCTAGTATAAGAAATTGCCAAACAGACATAAAGACATGCATGGATTTTTCTCTTCTGACATGAAAATGATGAGCAATTTGACTTGACAGTTATCAATCTACTCGTTCAAGCATGTCGATTAGATGTATTCCTGTGGGCGTATGGATCTCTCTTCTTTTGCATCCAGAGAGAGGGAGAGAGAGAAAGAAAGAAAAAAGAAAGAGAGAGAGAGAGAGAACCAAACAGTCAGACAGGGACAGGAGGGGGGGGGGGGGGGGGGTGCAAAGCGAAGATAAAGTGCAGAGGAAAGAGAACTACTATTTAGAGATATGATGTAGCAAAGGAAGAGTGTGTGAGGATAAGAATATATATACTACAATGAACATGTTTTGATTAAAGAAATACAAAGGTTCAACAGAAGGGAAAAAAATATGCTACGTACACTTTATTTATATACTAATTAAAGTGCCTAACTTATTTATTGGTCTCTTTCAATTTCAACTAATAGCCTTGTACATATATAACCCTTTAAAATGTGTAAAAATTACAATCGAAACTCGATCTCTATGAGGTTTACAATGAGGTTCAAAACTTGCCACCGAGTCGCTTTCAAAATCTTTGTAAAATAGCACATATAGGACGCGCTCACCAATACATACATGTATTAATATTTTGTTTCTCCCGTTATGATTCTGCGTGGTCTTCAGAATTCTTTGCATCCATTCTTTATTTTTTACAAATTGTTTCCATATTCACCAGAATTACTTTCGAGTCAACCAGTTGTCCATTTTCGTAATGTAATCAAATGTAATTCATAAATCTTTTTGTTAAGTGCCTCGTTACTAGCCATTTCATTTACCTGTTACGAATAATTTCAATAGTCAGAATGCGAATTGCAAACATTATGGCCCGAATTCACAAAGGAGGTTTGTCGACAAACCTTGGTTTTCGTACGTCATATGACGCGTTTTACGCGTTTTTTTACAAACCTGGTTGGTTTGTAAAGAACAAAAGGAGGTTTGAGCTCAAACCTTGCTTTGTGAATTCGGGCCTATGTGTTGTAAAGTAGGACAGGCAATAATGTTTGTCATATCTAGCAACAATAAAATATATTGAATATAGTAAATTGTGCTGAATTGAATGCACCCAAAACGAATTGGCTCGGCAAACTTGCATAATAATAATAATATTCAGCTTTACATCTCAGACGTCTCTAAGCGCTTTACATATATACTATTACCCCGGTCATTGGATTCAATGCTTGCCCGCACACAATGTGTGCACAATCTCGGACAACTGTTTGACCAACAATGACGGTCACATCCTACCGGGTACCCATTTTAACACCTTGGTGGTGAGTATTAATTAAGTGTAGGTTAATATCTTGCCAAAAGATATTAGTGCCGTGTCGGGATTCGAACCCGGCCTACGCATCTCCAGTCAAGCGCCTTAAAGCACTCGACCATGACACTCCCACGGCAGGGAAAACCTATAACATTCAGGTCACGCAATCCTAAATAATAATGTCTTCCTCGTTATAATTGGGTGGGTTTTTTTTTTTTGCAATAATTTAATAATCTAGTTCAATGACGTATTTAGCAGTAAAGGGTTTCACTGTTTTAAAACCCGATTGACTGAATCATACACAGAAAAAAATCAATTGCCATTCAATCATGTGACCTTAAATAAATCCTGGATCCGCCTCTGATTCAATTGTCTTGAAATCCCACGCACTCAACCTAGATACTTATTATAGTATGCCAACATTTACGAGTGCTCAACATCGTCATGCAATAACTGTATGTCATCAAAAACATTTTGAAAATAAGTACCATACAAGACAACAATACAATTAAATGCCGATTGCAGACGAGTCAGTCAACTCGTTGGTCCGCAATACCAATCAGGGGCGGATCCAGCCGGCAGCGAGGGCGGGGGCCCAACTTCTTTTCTTTTTGCTCAACGGGGGCGGGGGGGGGGGGGGGGGTGAGCACTGAATATATTTTTGTTTACTCTACACCCCCTTCCCTTGAGTAACAAAAAAACAAAAACAAATTGTGGTTACCATGTTTTTAAAACTTTTTTTTTGCCAGGGGTGGGGGCCCGACCCCCTGGATCCGCCACTGATGCCAATGGTGTGATAGGATTCAATGATTGCTCAGCCAGTAGGCCTATTCCGCTTACTGGAAACAAGGAGATGAGGTGAAAATGGGAGGTAGTAACAATAATTGCGAACGGTACTTGACAACTCTATTGAACAAGTTGAAAATATTCCACATCCCTGTAGACCTGGGGGTGTTGGAGCACGGGGAGAGGGTGATTATGACTACCTCCAATTCCATAATAGTAATAATCAACTACATGTATTTAATGCTTTCACACGGCGCAATTCAACCCAGAAGAGGTTCTCAAAACAAACTAATATACATAAAATATTATACAATCATAAATAATATAGATCAGGGCCCCATCTTACAAAGAGTTACGATTGATACAAATCAATCGTAAGTCTTCCAATTAATCGCAAGTTTGCAGCCTCCTATCTCTTATGTACACAGTCGCGATATACAGTGCGTCCCAGAAAAAACGAAACCGAGAAGTATCGATGTTCTATCATAACTTAATCACAACTATAATTAATGAATGATACATATTTGGAAAGCTTAGAGTCTCCTCTTTCATGCGATGCTACTCAGATGATGCATATTTCACGCATGAGTGATTAAAAGCAATTTGAAGGAAGGAAACCAAAAAGACATTTGGCGGGCGGTATCTGAATTTTGAAGAAAAATTCTCATTTCTAGAAAGTTGAGTTTCTGCCCTTTCATATGACACCTCAATCAGGAAAAATGAGCGAGGAATGACAAAGTTCTGTTCGTTTAAAGTAGTGCTTGCATTTCCATAATTTTATTAAACGAATTCGTTTTCACTGGCTGCCTGCCGTATCAATAAACGAAATTAACAAAAGACTTAACTCCGTTTCGTTGACAATCAGCCGTAGACGAGAGTCTTCATGCATGGCTGATTGTCAACGAAACGGAGTTAAGTCATTTGTCAAATCTGCTTTTTGCTACGGCAGGCACCCAGTGAAAACGAATTCGTTTGTTAAAATTATGAAAATGTAAGGGCTACTTTAAACAAACAGAACTTTGTTATTCCTCGCTCATTTTTCCTGATTGAGGTGTCATATGAAAGGGCAGAAACTCAACTTTTTAGAAATGTGAATTTTTCTTCGAAATTCAGATACCGCCCGCCAAATGTCTTTTTGGTTTCCTTCCTCCAAATTGCTTTTAATCATTCATGCGTAAAATATGCATCATCTGAGTAGCATCAACTGAAAGAGGAGACTCTAAGCTTTCCAAAGATGTATCATTCATTAATTATGGTTGTGATTAAGTTATGATAAAACATCGATATTTCTCGGTTTCGTTTTTTCTGGGACGCACTGTATATCAACTCTTTATAAGACGGGGCCCATTAGTGAACTTATTACAATAATATAAGTGTGGGAATATTAAAAGCACTAAGAAGTTTCTACATTATTAATGTTTTGTTCAAATATAGAGAGCAGGATTAAATAAAAACCAAATAACATAACCAGGTATCGGAAGACCAAGCTAAAGTAGGGAATGTATTGCAAATCGTAACATGAATTTATGTACTGCACTTGAGAAATGTATCATTATTGTATAATGTAAGCTATTCGAAACAGGGAACATTTTTACTGTTGCTTGAAAAGCTCTGGACTAGTTTGAGATCTGAGTGATTGAAGAAGTACTTTATGTCCAATATGACTGGACATACTTGAGCAGAATGTTCTTACGCGGCTTCACCGTAGCTTCTGGTCCTACTTTGGTTCATCTGGAGCAGATTTATAGAAGCAGATCTGAGAGTTCTTGATGGGACGTAAGGACTGATCATTTCTGATAATATCACTCCATATCACATTGCTCTTACCGATTATGGTATTGCACGATCTCGTTATTTTGTACAGTGGATAATGCATATTTAAGTCATGTCCTCTTTATTTTGTTCAATGGATAATGCGTGCTAATTACTTGATAAACCTTCAAAAACTTGCCCGATCGAATTAATTTCTCTTCTGATTCTCCATCTCACAAGCCTTCAAGGCAAATTGTCACGAAAATTAATGTACGTATAATGCTGGCCATAATAATAGCAATATCAGGTATTTGAAGTTTTATTCATAACACCAGAAACTGTGTACACGAAACAGCAAGATAGGGTCACATAAAGCAGGGTAATAGGATATGACGCCCTAACTATTTTTCTTTTAAATAGTGCTTTTAGCATGTTCAGCATAATCCGGAGAATAAATTTGACCATTACAAATATAGCTACTAACAGAAAAAAGGATGAAAGGGAACACTGTTTTATTGTCATTGTAATAAAAGACAGCATATGAAACAAAATTATCATGCAATCATATTCTAGTTAAATTCATGATGATATTAATGATGTTTTTGCTTTACCGAGTCTTTATAGAAAGCATCTGAATAATCGCCCTTCAGCATTATCACGTTGTCTCCTTGAAATCATACTTGGCGATAATGAGGTCGCTCTTCTATAGTATAGTTTCGATAATTATAGCCTAATGATGAATTAATAATCGATATGCTCTACATTGTATTTTCTATGTTATAATTTAAAAGCTATAACGATTCACAACGATATACTAACAGAAAAAAGGATGAAAGGGAACACTGTTTTATTGTCATTGTAATAAAAGACAGCATATGAAACAAAATTATCATGCAATCATATTCTAGTTAAATTCATGATGATATTAATGATGTTTTTGCTTTACCGAGTCTTTATAGAAAGCATCTGAATAATCGCCCTTCAGCATTATCACGTTGTCTCCTTGAAATCATACTTGGCGATAATGAGGTCGCTCTTCTATAGTATAGTTTCGATAATTATAGCCTAATGATGAATTAATAATCGATATGCTCTACATTGTATTTTCTATGTTATAATTTAAAAGCTATAACGATTCACCCAGGAAAAAAAAAACACCCTCAAAATTAACCTTTTTTCTCTTCCCGTCGAGAAATTACAAGATTGACTAAATAATTCGCGTTTTATGTTTAATATTATATGCAAGAAATAATATGAACACAGAGATTAGAAATGTATATACAGTCAGGGGCGTCGCTAGACCTTTTTCAGTGGGGGGGGGGGGTGTAGAGGCCAACGATTACCGACAAAACTAGCCACCAATTACCGACAAATTAAATGTCCAATATCTGCAAATTCAACCCTATATAAACCTGGGGCCGAAGGCTAAATTGTTTTTCCTATGGACTATCTATAGTACTTGCATATGCGCAAAATGGTCATTTTCCTCGACGACATAAATATACGAATATACGAAATATACTATATATTTTAATGCAGGCGCGGAGCTAGGATCTTATTTTAGGGAGGGGCGGTAGTGGGCAAGAGAATCACTTAAAAGCGCGCTCACTAGGGGGGTGTGGGTGATGGGCCTCCCGCGCGAAGCGCGTAAGCTTAGACGTTTCCTTAAATTATTAGGAAAAGAAGACGATTAATTGTACCGTTTTCGACTGTTAATCCTTGGCTGAATAAAGTTTCCCCCCCTCCCGCGCAAAGCGCGAAAGCTTTGACGTTTTATTAAATTATTATAAAAAAGAATACGATTTGCTGTACCGTTCTCGACTGTTTATCCTTGTCTGAATTCAGTTTTCCCCCCTCCCGCGCAAAGCGCGGAAGCTTTGACATTTCATTTAATTATGAGAAAAAGCAGACGATTCGGTGTACTGTTCTCGACTCTTAATCCTTATTTGAATGAAGCTTCCCCCCCCCCCCGCGCGATTTAGAGAAAGAAAGACGATTCATCTTACCGTTTTCGAATCTTATTAAGCCCTATTCATCTGAATTCAGTTTCCCCCTCTCGCGCGAATCGCGAAAGCTTTGACTTTTCCTCAAACTATTAGAGAAAGAACACGATTCGTTGTACCGTTTTTGACTTTTAATAAGCACTAATTGTCTTAATTCAGTTTCCCATTCTCGCGCGAAGCGCGGAAGCTTTGACTTTTCCTTAAATTATTAGAGAAAGAAGACGATTCGTTGTACCGTTCTCGACTCGTCTAAATGAAATTTTTCCCCTCCCGCGCAAAGCGCGGAATTTTTGGCATTTCATCACAATTTAGAGAAAGAAAGACGATTCATCTTACCGTTTTCGAATCTTATTAAGCCCTATTCATCTGAATTCAGTTTCCCCCTCTCGCGCGAATCGCGAAAGCTTTGACTTTTCCTCAAACTATTAGAGAAAGAACACGATTCGTTGTACCGTTTTTGACTTTTAATAAGCACTAATTGTCTTAATTCAGTTTCCCATTCTCGCGCGAAGCGCGGAAGCTTTGACTTTTCCTTAAATTATTAGAGAAAGAAGACGATTCGTTGTACCGTTCTCGACTCGTCTAAATGAAATTTTTCCCCTCCCGCGCGAAGCGCGGAATTTTTGGCATTTCATCACAATTTAGAGAAAGAAAGACGATTCATCTTACCTTTTTCGAATCTTATTAAGCCCTATTCATCTGAATTCAGTTTCCCCCTCTCGCGCGAATCGCGAAAGCTTTGACTTTTCCTCAAACTATTAGAGAAAGAACACGATTCGTTGTACCGTTTTTGACTTTTAATAAGCCATAATTGTCTTAATTAAGTTTCCCATTCTCGCGCAAAGCGCGGAAGCTTTGACATTTCCTTAAATTATTAGAGAAAGAAGACGATTCGTTGTACCTTTCTCGACTCGTCTAAATGAAGTTTCCCCTTTCGCGCGAAGCGCGGAATTTTCGGCGTTTCATCACAATATAAAGAAAGGAAGACGTTTCGTTGTACCTTTACTGACTCTTAAACCTTGATTGAATTTAGTTTCCCCGAAAATCTTAAACCTCTGATTTCTTTAGCTGATATTATAGGAAAGTGAAACTTCGAGAAAATACAAGTATTGTAGTTGTAGTCACTCTCGAAGTCGTCACAGCGGATAAAAAGTCACAGTTCGTAGGGAAGAAAACTTGTCGGCCGACCGACAATATACATCTCACCGACTTCAAACTGTTGCATTGATATAGTACACGAGGATCGAGCAAGAATACCGACACAGCTGACCCGACACATCAACATATTTACTCGTGTCTTTCTTGCTCCCTCGACGAGACGACTCCACACAACAACCTCCTTCTCTCTTTTACTCCCACTTCTCCTCTCTCAGCGGTGTGGGGGTGTCGCACCCCCCACACCCCCCCCCCCTTTGGCGACGCCCCTGTATACAGTAGGTTTGCGGGTGCACCATGTGAGAGAGAGAAGGAGGATTGAGGAGTCCTGAAAAGTCCATGCAAGCCGATACTTACAATCAGTAGAAAATTTATGTTTTCATTTGGTTTCATGATTTGGGCAAAATAAAATTTAGATGGATGGAGATATATCACTGTGTTGAACGATTCCTACTCCTCTGGGTAGATACAATGTATGAATAAAATCTCTTTTGGTGCATAAAAAGTAATAATTTTACCTCCCGACGGTTACAACTAATTCTTCAGAAATCAGAAATGGATCTCATCGCATGGACAATCACTATGCACAAGCACGCGAGTCTGTGGTCAACCAAATTAAAATTAGAATTGATGTTTGAGTCCACTTTTGTCTTGATAGAAAAACAATCTCGTCAATTTTCTTTGCTTTGGTTCTTTTTAAAATTTCCTACATGTATATTGCACTCTAAATTCCGGTTTGGGATTCGAGTACTTATCATGCAATGATTCTGTTCAGCAGTATGTTCACGTCATGGGATTGTAAGATTAGATAAATTCTCATTATGACGTCACCACTACGTGATGGAAAAGAGCATCTTTCATCTAGGGAACAAGGCGCATTTTAGTGTCATGCATTGCCCTAAAATGTCCCGCTAATGCATATCCGGATGTTTATCGTATCTCTGCGACATCACTCGTTGCATGATAATTTCTTGATATCCTTTTGGGAGAACATGACTGCATTTTATTGAAAAAATAGAACGACTCCGTACTAATAAAATGCCTGCCTAATGACACCTGACTAATGAAGTAATGAGAACTACCATTAGCAGCGAATGAAAGCCTTTTTTTATTGCATATTGCGACTAAAGTTGTGTGGAATCGTTCAAACAAATTATGCATTGGCATCTATCCTTTTTTAGTGTCTCATATATAAATCGCAGAGCGGTAAAACTGTGTTTTATTGTTGTGTTGGAGATCTAACATCAGAATGATCGACGATCAGCTTTCCTCAATTAGCTTTTAAAATAAAACGGATTATTGTTATTGAAATACTGGTGAAAAGGGGTTCTAATAAAAACGACAATCAAAGCGTATCTAAATAAAGATGTATCTATCAAATTAAAGCAAAACTCTAATGGGATTTTTACAACCCAATTTTAGCTCCGGGCCGGTTACAAAAGAAATTGTGTATAGAGCAAATCAATGAATATCACATACATTTATAAGTATCAATATTCGCTTCAATTCGGTGGATCGTTCACAAAAAAAGAAAAACAAAGAAAAGAAAGAGAGAGGGAGAGCCTATTGTTTCCTCTTTAATCTTTAAAAAAAAAGAGTAAATACTTGATTCACTTGTATAAAAATGTTATCTAACAAAATACAATTCTATCATGGATGATGAGGAGAGGGTGTTTTTTTCTTCTCCACAATGCTCTTTTCCTCCATTATGACTTCGACTTCTTCATGATACGCAACTGTCAACTTGGAATTCATAAACTATCCCTTCCTGATATATCAAGTGTCTGTTATATTATTTTGTATTCATTATTCACCATGAAACGAACCGTCATCATATGATCATCCCTCGGCCAAAATATTCCGGGAACAGAACCAGGCGAAATCTTCAGCGTGTGAAACGTTACAAGAGAAAATATAGGATTTCTTCGAAGCGTGAAATTTATCTACATTAATATTCATAGTGAACAATATGACAAATATTATGATGATCTTTTGGGGAAGAAGTCCATAAATCGTGAAATTTAAATCCGCGCTCGACGCAAAATAGTGTAACTCATCTTGAAACGGGATCCTTTCGAGAAGCAATATCGATCTTAACCGCTTGACTGGTGTGATTTCTAAGTCATCGCATCTAATTCGATAGTTCATGTCGTTTTTAAGGGGCTATAAAATGATGAAAGGAAATTGCCCTTCGATCATTATTTTTATTACAAAACATTTAAAAAATGCTTTTTTAGAATCTTTCGACAAACTTGTTGAGTTCAAGAAAAAATAAACACAATTTAAAACACAACAACTATTGATTTGGTTGATTTTGAATTTTTTTTTCCTCCTTTAGAGATTCCATATAGTCGAGAAAGTGTCGCTAAACTTCTCGTACAAGTGCTGCATTTCTTTAGTGAAGTGATGCTTTAGTATGATGATGTTCAACCTACAAATTAAAATTAATCATATAAGTTCCTAAACAGTATTTTCTTTTATAAACTGTATTCTCTATTGTCGCATAACAATATGACAGTATATTTTCTTTGGTAAAATGTCTTTATCTCCGTTATGTTTCATTACAAAAGCATGTTAATGAAAACTGCAACGGTTTATCCTATTATCATGATTTCACCATTTTTAAAAAGTTTAGAAAATAGTCAAGAGCGGTGTTACTTGGTGGTACATGTATTATGTTATCACACACAAATGCAGGTAATTCAAATACACGTTCAAGTTCAAGGCAAGTTCACGTTTATTCAAACCAAATCAAACATAAACAATGGTACAAGATATAACAGCAAGGAACACAAGAATGATAGGTTTGGGACCCCAGTGAAGCACAGCTTATGAACGGGGCCCCTTTACACAGTAGACTATATACAGTAGGTATATAATGGCAAGGAGTAACATATTACAACGAGTATAACTCATGTGTATGTAACAATGTAACAACATAACAAATTATGCAGATGAGTATACCCCCCACCCCCAATTACAACACAAACACAAACACACACACACACACACATAACATACACTTCATACATGGCTACCTCATCTTGTTTTATACATTCATGTATCAGATAGCAATCTGATCATGAACACGTAAAGTGTTCACATTCTAGTGCCTATAAAAGTATCCATAATAAATTAAACCGCAAAATACACTGATTATCTAAATATCTTTAAATATCTTTAATTAGTAGGCGGAAACCATAGATACTTGTATAACATCGTCTATTTATATTTTGTTACAAAACATATAATTACGTCCTGGATGACTTCTACCAATACTGCAAATCATAAATATCAGATTTAGCCGGAATTTCAAGATGATGTTGAGTATTGTTCGTGCACCTATATTGTGAAAGAAGTTGTCTAGGTTATTTGAAAGGTTCATTACTGATTTTTTTTTATGCTGTTTTGAACAAATTACAATGATACTAAAGTTATTAATGATCTTGCTGAAAAGTCACTAATGGAAAGTAATGAACACGGATATGGGTCTTCACTCAATGATGTTGCTTCGGATGCGATCCAATTTTTTAACTCTTATTCGTTATAATTGGAATAAAGTAACACTTTAAGGGCAATTCTTGTCACGTGACATTGATTCCGTCATATTAATTCACCAAGGATTTTTTAAACAAAATTGAGAAGGCTTACAAATTTTGTTTTGCTTTTATCCCATCTCAATTTTCTCTTAAAAATGTATAAAGAACAGATGAAACAATAGTAGGCTTCTAGAACACCACGAGAAACAAACACGCAACACGTCTTTTTTATTTGAGCCTGCAACTCGTTTATGTAAAATGTAATCCTTTAGTCATTGATAGCTGACTAAACCACATAATCTTGGTAACAAGTATTTATGTAGCAATTATTACATTTGAAACAAATGGTTTAATATGAAACAAAATGATAACAGAATATAAGTTTTATCTGAAAAAATGTTACAGTTATAAGAACCTTACCTGATTATTTACTGATTTCGTTAAATATGTATGACAACTCGATCACAGATATTTTTAAAAAATCAACCTGAGGCCATTTCAGTAGCCCTGTCCTTCACCAAATAAATATTCGAAGGTTACAATGTTGATGTAATTCATAATCTAAACATGATTTATACGTGATGTCCCAAAATGGCCCTCGTGTTGAATTCTCTAATGCTTTGCGATCGTGTAACAATCTTAATTTTATTATCGGGGAAACCTAACTCTGACATATTTTAGACGTTGCTCTGCATGGTTTCACAACGCTTCTACAATGTGAGTTGGGTAAGACTGCGACTCGGAAAGAAAAAACGTGAATATCTTTGGGGTCACGTAAAAAAAGTTTAATTTTAAAAGCACGGACAGACGGATGAATTCATTCTTGCGGTGCAGATGCCTGAAAAACACAAACTAGACAGATATTTTCAACCGGTGGCGCTACCATACCTTTGCCTGAGGAGGGGCAAAATATCAGAGCTTAGAGTAAATAAGTTAAGCAAGGGGGTACCAGCCCTAAAAACTAAATATTATTCTTTTATTACCGAGCAATAATTTTTTGAATAGAATGTGTTTATGTTTGATGCGATTCAGAGATCAATACTCCATTGACTGTTGTTTTCTTGGTTCGAAAAACGTCAGGAGGGCAATTTACTCCTCACCCCCCTTCAAATACCCATGTGTATCCAGCTCTACAAACATTAAGATTGTAAGATGATCGTCTGCTTTTACCCTCGCCCCCCCTTCTTAAAAATACATTGATAACTCATGCTGAATAAATCTAGATGCATGAAGTAATATCAACCACGGCTTCTTCTGTTTTATTTTGCTTGTAAACACTCCCGATCGCGTAGATAGGTCAAACTTGTGGTTTCATCTTTTGAGTAATTTTGTATTGTGTGGATTTATTATGCTACTCTGCCAACAAATAACGCGGATCCACAAATTCATGTTTGTATACAGCTGTGAAGTCATGAAATATACATTATACTGATTGAACAAAACTATCAAGGTATGTACTGATGAATGTTTTGTGCATCGTTGTGAGTTTGTATGTAATCACTACTGAGAGGGACAGACAGAACTGGGAAAATGGAGAGGGAGCGAGAGGGAGAGACAGAGAGAGAGAGAGAGAGAGAGAGGGAGAGAGAGAGAGAGAGAAAGAGAGAAAGAGAGAGAGAGAGAGAGAGAGTGAGAGAGAGTGAGATAAAAAAAATCTGTTACCCAGGTGATATTATAAAAACAGATATTTTGATTTGAATTTTGCCTTAGTAAGCCTAAAGGCCCTTTTGCACTTTCACGGATCGCATCACGGATCATCCCGGATCTTAATCCGGGGTGTTCCGGCGTGCGACACCACGATTTCTTCTCGATGCCGGTGTGGATACGTTCCGAACTGGGTGTATACACGGGCAAGTACGGTGTCTCCACGGACAGACAAGGTAGCGACGCGGACCACGCCGGAAACGCATACGGAGCTAACACGGATTTCAAGGAAGAGCACGGAGGCTACTGGGTACTTTTACACACCTTACACGGAGGTGTACGTTGTCTATTGGGATATCTCCGGAATGTTGACGGGTGACTTGAGCTTGTAGGCGCTCATTTGATATACGGAATTTCAAACCCGGATAAAACCGGTGTTAATACGGACCTCCCGGTGTCTACACGGACTGTCCCGGTTGTATTCGGCGGCTACACGGAGGTACACGGTGCCTACAGGGAAGAGGACGGATTGTTTCATCCGTGAACTCCGGGATGAAAAATTAAGCAAGCTTAATTTTTTCCCCGGATATGCCGGTACGCCAAGGATAACGCCGGATGCCTCCCCGGTGTATACACGGTAATGCCGGAGATAACACGGATGATCCCGGAGCGACGATCCGGGATGATCCGTGATTCGATCCGTGAAAGTGTAAAAGGGCCTTGACATCCTCGATTTGAAGCCTTTCACGTATTCATCGTTACATGATCTTCTGACCTAATTCCGCAAATCAATTTTGCATTATGCTTCTCGTTTCTTGACCTTAGAGAATTAAGTGGTCTCATATTCAAATATCCTCACTTACAAGTATAAAGGGCAGAGGAGCGAATTTCGTCAAAACTGGAATAAGTAACATCGGGAGTAAGGCAGACTTTAGGACACGCAGTAACAAATATGCTTTGTAATGTTCCATAAGGACGGTTTTGTTACTGATAATGTTGTGTAGAAATTATATTGTCGATCATGTCAGCCGAAATCAAAATGAACTTGCTATCTGAGGAGACGTCAGGTGTGGAAAGGTTAAAGAGATAAAGAGATGGGAGGGGGAGGGAGGGGAAAGTGGGAGAGAGACAGGGAGAGAGAGAGTTATTGTCCCTCATTGGGTATACAAAGAAGTAGCACACATTTCATTTGAATTTATATGGAGGGGAAATGATCGAATTAAACGGGCAATAATGTATCAGGATTATGACTTTGGAGGATTAAGAATGATTAATTTTGAAATGTCCGTTAAAATACAGCGCATAATGTGGATAAAACGTCTTTTATATGGAGGAACAAATTTGGGATGGAAATTGTTTTTTTATTATTGCTTACAGTTTGTGGGTGGTAGATTTATATTTGTATGTGATTATGATATAAAAAAGATTAAGTTCGTTTTAGATATTCCACGGTACTATATGGAAATGTTGCAAGCATGGCAAGAGACAAATAATTTAAGATATTTGGACGGTTATATGAATCCAATTATTTTTAATAATGGGGATATATGTATAAATTGAAAAACTATATTTCATAGATACTTGTTTGAAAAAGTGATTGTTCAAGCGAATCACTTGATTGAGAAAGCTCATGTTAAGTCTGTTCAATATTTTGTGAACCTCGGTATGAAAGGTAATCATTTGTATGTGATTATTGATATTTATGATGTGGTACCCAGGTTATGGAAAGAAGATTCAGGGTCAATACAATACCTCGATGTTGATGTTTTAAGCTTTAATACTTATTCTTATATTTCAGGTTTTAAAAAAAAACACTTTTTAGATGTGGGTTCAGAACAATTTATGATTATTTTATAAAAGTACTAAAGCAAACGTATGACTTGCAGGTAAGGTATGGGCAAAATAAGTATGATTTTTTTGTATTGAGAAAGAATTAAAAGATATATTTGTTAGACCAAGAATTACTCTACTCATTATAAAACAACGAGAATTTCAATTCAGATTATTGCATGGAGCCATATATACTAATGAGCATCTTCATTATTTTGTTGGCGATAATTTATGTTCGTTTGTATACAGGAAACGGAAACGTATAAACATTTATTTTTATCCTGCGGGAGCGTTTAAAGGATATGGCAGGCTTTAATACAACTTTTTTAGTTAAATGAAATTAAAGATGTAAAATGGCGAGATATATTTGTTGGGTTGGCAGGCAGTTCATATAGAATTAACATATGTAATACTATAATTGTCATGGTTAAGTATGTTATATTTATGTCAAGATCGGGGGAGGGGGCAAGTACCAACTTTAGAAAAAATGAAGAAAAGCATTTTTAATTATAGGGATGAGGAAAAGAAAATAGCTATTAGAACGGGAAAGCTGGAATTACATTTTCTAATTAAGATTTGTTTTTCCTCTCCACCGTGAGCTTGTTAAAGTGTAAATCTATTTTGCGGCCTGTTTAACTTAATTATTTAGTATATTTTTCTTCAGTTGAGAATGTTTTCAAACATCCACTGAGTATGTGTGTGTGTGTATGTGGATGCGTGTGGGTGAGGGTGGGTGCATGGGAATGTGCGAGTGTGCGTTTGTGGATGTGGGTTTGTGTGTCACAAAAGGTAATTATGGAAAGCAATGGTTGGAAAGCGGGTACTGGAGGAGGCAAACGATTTGCCCTGTATCTTTTGGGGTGGACGGGGTGGGGGTGTATGAGTTATCATTGGCTGAAGTATGGAATGTGGGTCATCCTTCCGTAGATACCTAAAGGCACTCCACTTGTTAGAGAGTAGAGAAAATACGATGGAGGAAGAAAGAGAAAACTGCTAATTGAGGAACTGCTAATACCCGCCAGTATCGGAAACAAAATAATATGGAGACAAAAAGTTTAAGTAACTGTTCTAGGAAATCTGCATCCTTGAATACCACCGAATATCTACCCTTTGACAATAACCCCCGGATAATACACGTTAAAACAAGTACCTTTTAATTATCTGCCCTAGGGGTAGTATATTTGGGGGTAATTGTCCTAGAGCTAATTGTTCTTCAGCAGGTATAGAGTGAGTATAGTCCTGAGGTAATTGCCCTAGAGGTACCTGACCGACGAATATACGCGTCTGAGGTACATGTTCTCGTAGGAAAATGTCTTGCGGTAGTGATCCAGGATAAAAGATCAGGAGGTATAATCGCATGGAGTCATGTACCCCAAATAAAGGTGTTTATCGTCTCGTGGGGACGTCATTGCAAATACATACAAGCCGTGTGTTCTGATGACAGGTTGGTTATCCGGCAATTGATTATGAACAGTAATTTGAAGAAGTTAACTGGCAATATTTCATAAATCTTTTAAGAGCTACGTGGGAGAAAATCATAAAGGGAAAATGTTTATTATCATAATGGTCAGTGCTATTTGATGCATGTTTTTCGTGAAATCCAAAGACAAATTGAATAGAAGGATTTATTCTTGTCTAAACGTCCGGACGTATCTACAAGTGCAAATCAAAGTTCAAAGCGAATTCATTTTCCTAAACATTATTTTGTATCGTGACGACAAGATTATGAATCGGTGTGAATGCAGCAGGCAATATGAAAAAAAAAACTTGCACGTGTAATGGACAGTGTATTTTCTCGTCGCCCTTCATTAGTATGGAAACTTGATCTCCTGCCCTCTTTGAGGAGCCCATCTCGACCTCTTTGCACTTACTGATTCAGCCGTGTTAAGGAGTCCCTAATGAAACCGATTAAAAGCAAAATGCATCCACGCCAAATTATGGCGAGAAAGAAAATCACGCGCACTCCGTAAAGTCGTCTACACTTATGAGTTCTATCTTCGAGTATCGTGTGACGAAAAGACGCGGCTCGTTGGAAATAGGTTCGCTATTAACGTATTTATCCCGGCTTTTGTTACACATGTTGATGACCATAGATGAAGCACGTGACATAATTAGTGCGGTTGTCATAAAGGGAGCTGTCCCATGGGATCGTGCTAGGAGGTAGATGTTCATTATCTTCTAGTCCATCTACTTACCTTAATCATCGACGTAGGTGGATCACTTTTAAAACAATTTGCTCCAGGTTTCTTAATTGGTCACACTATCAAGCTAACCGTGATCGCCAATATCTTAATTTCATTCCAAGTCAACCAAACATTGGTATACCTCATAATGTTTTCGTACTAACCTAATCTAAAAAAAGATATATCTCCAAACAAGAGTAATTGCATGACAGAGAAGCAGACGGAATTCTTATTAAAAATGACGCCGAGTATTTCATCTAAATGTAAATGAAGACGACTCTGCCGAACTTGAATCAACAAAAAACATTTACATGCTGACAACTGATTCATATCTCGTTAGTAAGACATACAGGCTAAAGAAAAACACGAACTCACTGTTTGAATAATAACTAATGTGGTTAAACATGCAATATGACTACTTATTTGAAACTAATTTTATCTAAGAGGAAAGTAGGTTAACAAAATGAGCATGAGTGTAAAAATATAAAACGTGATGAATGGCGGCATATCTTTTGACGTCTGGTTTTTAAATTGACCAAACAGTATGTTATTACAAATATATTTCAAAATGGTATTTAGAGCGAATAATCTGAAAATGTCGGTTTTGTGAGATTTTCGAAGATAATATCAACATAATTGCCTAACGGCTTACTTGTTGAAAAGAGGATTTGGTTTTGGGAAGGCCGGCAAAACCGAACTGTCTGATTTTATTTTTAAAGCCGTGCTTCCATGTTATAGGGTCCTTCCTGTGTTAACTTTATATCTGACTTCTAAAAATAAGCTAAAATTTGTAATTTCAAGCATTACTATGCATTTTGTAAGGTCAACTGAACGCATTATAAATGGAAATTGAATGTACGTATTGGTAATTTATTGCTAGTGACGGATAGTTAAGTCGTATTACTGTACACAATACGATACTAAATGTTGTCATATCAAATCATACCTAATTATAAGGCATAAACGGTATCCTGCAAATATAGTCTCGATTCATATGATTTCCATTTTGTATTATTATTTGATGGCCATAGTTGCCTTTACCCATTGTTTTCTACGTCATTTAGAAACACGTCTAAAATTTCTAGGCAAGGAGAAAAATATGTGAATATTTCATTAAATGTATTATTTGTTTAAAAAAAACGTGTGGCAGTGATTTTTCTACATGAAAGTTTTCGGGGGATTTTCGAGTATAAAGGGAAATTTCGTTCAGAAATGTTATGTGTTCTCTCGCTCTAGTTTGTTGGTTCGTGTTCTTTTCACCACAGCTTGAACCCATCGACTGTTTAATTAAAGCACTGGTACTCGGTATATATCAACCTGTATTTCTATTCTTTTGTTTTAGTAATCATGTGAAGAAGTAGCCATACTTGGGTAAAAAGAGTTTTGGACGAACAAAATGACGGTCATTGGAAAAAGTTGTTTAATGCCAATACTAAACAAATAGGTGGAGTGTATATATTCTTACGTAATTTTGTAGGAAGTGATTTGAATTACAGCGGCATAAATGGATTTTGGAAAGATGTTCTTTTGCATGGTCACACTACAGGTACTACAACCCCGTGAAATTTAAAGATATTATGAATCAATCGCTATGGAATAACTCTCCTATTAAAATAGATGGAAAAATAATTATGTATAAAAACTGGTATGATAAAGGAATTTTGTTTGTAAAAGATATAATAAAAATAGATGGATCATTTAAAACTTTTTTGGAGTTACAGGAAATTTTACAGTTAAATCAAGGATGTTATTTAGAACATTTTGCATTGCTATTTTTTATGAAAAAAGAATGGAAAAAAATATTGAAAATAGGTGATTTGGAACAAGAACGAGAAGAAGATGGATATATGAAATTTATTAGATTGCAAAATATTTCATTTATAAAACAAAGTATGAAGAAAAAAATCTTTCATTTTTACGTTTTACAAAAGAACTAGATTTTCTTCAACAAGTAGAATATATAATTGCATTCAGAAAAGGAAAACAGAATACACACAAACAAAAGTGGAGACCTCTAATTTATTTTGATTTGATATTTGATATCTAATTAATTCTCTTACATGATCATTTGTTTACTTTGAATTGTATTGTATTGTATTTGTTATGCAGATCGAATGTTATAATGAACAACGATTGTAAATATCTTTGATTTGAAGCAATAAAAATATTTTTTAAAAATATATATATTTGGCGGACGTAGATGGTTGCCGAAAGTAAAATGCAAATGAAATTGGCATATGACATGACTGCTTTGTAGGGAGTGTGTGTACATAAAAGATCAAATATAAGATACCTCACTCGCTCGCTATTATAGGCAGTTATAGCAGTTGTTCTGTTTTTTGTCAAAGTTCTGGTAAGAACATGATCGCAAAGATTTTCTAGAAATCAATTAAAGGGCAAATTATGCTATGCATCCCACAGAAGTCATGTTCGGATTACGTCATACATGATTGTCATGCTTAAACATATCAGTAGGTGATTGACAAGACTAGTGAAATTATATTAGATTTTCGAAAGTCTTTGCGATCGCGTTTTTGGTTGTTTTAATTTTTTAGAAAATATTATTTACAGCATATCACTAATTCTTTTAGGAACTTCATTTTTATCTAACAAATATCAATGATTCAATTACCTGCTGCACTAATCAAGGCGTGAAAAAATAACCATGCAAGATCTTTGCCACATAAAACTTTTGTTCCAATTGCCTATAATGAAAGCAAACAAATTATTTGTAATGTAATTTTCATATAATTCCAAGTCCAGCCCTGTTTTCGATGCATTAACTAATAATAATAATTAATTACAGTTTTACTTACGCGTCATTTTCTCGCTCATTTTGATAGGTCTTCTTCTTGTTTGTGTATCGCAGTCAGGCATGTAATATTGTTTGTCTTATATGGCATCTTAGAAATTGTACAATCCTTAATGAAAGTTTTATAGTATATGAGAAGAAAAAAAATCCGCCAATCAACAATCATACTGCTAAGGCCCGGTCACACAGAGGGGACGCATGGGGGACCCACGGCCGGCGCATGGAAAATTTGCAATTTTGGCCAGTGCGTTGTCGTTAGCTAGGCGTGCGTCATCACTCGTTACTCGTTCGTCAAGCGCGCTGGACCAACGCTGGACCAGCGCTATGCATTCGTCGTCATTCGCTGTGTGCGTCGGGATTTTTTGAGCATGCTCAGAAGGCCCGGTCACACAGAGGGGACGCATGGGGGACGCACGGCCGGCGCATGGACAATTTGCAATTTTGGCCAGTGCGTTGTCGTGCGCCCAACTTTTGTCGAAGCTATACAGCTAGCTGACACCAAATGCATAGCGCGCTGGACGCATACAGGGCGTATACAGGGCGCACACAGGGCGCACACAGGGCGCACACAGAGCGCACATGAAAACAACTTCCACGAATGCACAGCGTGTTGCTAGCGCGCTGGACGAATGGTCCACGCATGCACCGCGTTCTACGACGCACGGCCAGCGCATTGGAAATCGGAAAAGAACGTGTGCCTAACTTTTGTCATAATTTTGGAAAAGCTAGCGAGCTGACACAAAATGCACGGCGTGTAGCTAGCGCGCTGTGCGTATACAGGGCGTGTGCTCCGCGTTTGTCTGGCGCTGGTCTAGCGCGCTCCACGCATGTCTGGCGCTGGTCTAGCGCGCTCCGGCGCATGTGTGGCGTGCCTTTGGCGTGTATATTCATGCGTCGAGCTCGGCGCACGTTTTTGAGCATGCTCAAAAAATCCCGACGCACACAGCGAATGACGACGCATGCATAGCGCTGGTCCAGCGTTGGTCCAGCGCGCTCGACGAACGAGTAACGAATGATGACGCACGCCTAGCGAACGACAACGCACTGGCCCAAATTGCAAATTTCCAATGCGCTGGCCGTGCGTTCCCCATGCGTCCTCCCTGTGTGACCGGGCCTTTAAAAGTGTACGCGGAGCTCGACGCATGAATGTACACGCCAAAGGCACGCCAGACGTGCGTTGAGCGCGCTAGACCAGCGCCAGACATACGCGGAGCACACGCCCTGTATACGCACAGCGCGCTAGCTACACGCTGTGCATTTTGTGTCAGCTCGCTAGCTTTTCCAAAATCATGACAAAAGTTAGGCACACGGCCTTTTCCGATTTTCCAATGCGCTGGCCGTGCGTCGTAGAACGCGGTGCATGCGTGGACCATTCGTCCAGCGCGCTAGCAACACGCTGTGCATTCGTGGAAGTTGTTATCATGTGCGCTCTGGGTACGGTCTGTATGCGCACTGTATGCGCCCTGTATGCGCTAGCAACACGCTATGAATTTGGTGTCAGCTGCGACAAAAGTTGGGCGCACGACAACGCACTGGCCAAAATTGCAAATTTCCCATGCGCTGGCCGTGCGTTCCCCATGCGTCGTCCCTGTGTGACCGGGCCTAATAGTAAATAAAGCTCGATCAACATGTTGTGTTATTTATTTAATACTTTAAAAGGTCAGATGGGTGTAAGGAAAAAAGTTACTAGATCTTTGATAATTTTCTGTTTTCTCCGATTTGGTGTAGGCATGAACATGGGGCACGGGCGGGTCTTTTTTATGGGGGCGGGAGAAACGATTCACTATTCAAAAACAATTCTGACATGAAATAAGTGTGATCACATTTTTTAGTTGATAAAGCAGCACAACAATTTTTTTTTTTAAAGCCGGGAGAAGGGCATAACATTCGTCAGGAACATGTTGGGTCGAATGTTTTTCTTTTATGTACTTAAGGTGTTGTCAAAACTGTTTTACAATGGCCACTGGCCGATTATGTCCCCCCAAATCAGATATAATAGGGCCCAGGCGCGTACGCAGGGGGGTATTGGTATTTTTTTGTGTGTAACCCCCCCCCCCCCCAAAAAAAACCCCCTAAAACCCCCCCCCCCCCCCCCTTTGGGATTTTTTTTTTTTTTTTTTTTTTTTTTAAATATTTAAAAAAAAAAAAAAAAAAAATTCCCACGGCTGACCTAAAAAAGGTGACCTTACCCCCCCCCCAACGGAGCAAAATGTCAAATTTTCAAATTTCGAGACCAAAAAAAAAAAAAAAAAAGTGTCCTCTGTCGACTTCCAACGTGGGGGTGGGAGCCACCAACAAAAAGGGCACTTTCTGGAAAAAAAAGGCACCTACACATTCTCTGGTATGCTTTCAATATTTGTTTCTCTTTACACATCATACAAGATATTGCTTGAGCATCATACTTTGCAGTTGGGTGTGATGGTCTGAATATAAGATTTGTGAGTCGCAGTGCGCAAAAATTACATCTTATAAAGAGGAAAAAACTAATCCTGTTGGGGGTTATAAGCACATGCTCATAACAGAAAACTGAAAAGACCTTTGATAAGTAACATAATTATATCATATATAAATATGAGTGAGTGTAGCGAGCGAGCTTTAACATGGGGGCACGTTTATCTCTGAGAGGAAAAGTCTAAGTACAAAGGGTAATTATCAGAGGCGAAAATGGGGCACTTCTCATGCCTGAAAAGAGGCACCCACCAGTCTGAGGGATGAAAAAAGGCACTTATGAAAATCTAAATGGGCATTTGTCGACGAAAATGGGATACTCATCAGATTTTGATAGGGGGCATTTGTAAGAGGTGAAAATGGGCATTTATGAAAAGGGGATAGGTCTCTTATTAGAAAGGGAATGGGCACGTATCATTGTTAAAAAGGAAATTATCAAAGGATAAAAGGGGCACCGACCAAATATGAAAAGGGGTAGTTATGAGAATGAAAGAGAGGCACTGATCATATTTGAAAGGGCTTTTAAGAGAAGGGGAAGTGGCTCTTATTAAAAGGAAAAAGAGGCACTTTTTGAAATAAACGGGGCACTTATCAGAGATGAAAAGGGGTAATTATAAGAAGGAGAAGGGGGCACTTATGAGAATGAAAAAGGACACTTTTCATAGGTAAAAATGGGCATTTATGAGAAGGGCAAAGGGGCACATGTGAAAATAAAAGATGCGCTTATCGGAGATAAAAAGAGGAAGTTATTAAAAAAGGAAGGGGTGTTTTCATACAAAAGAAAAGGGGCACTTGTCAAAGTAAAAGGGGCACCTCTCAAATTTGAATGGCGTTATTATCAGACGTGAAGGATGCACTTTTCAAACGTGAAAAGAGCACTGTTCGTATCCGAATAGGGGCACTTACTAGATATTAAAATGTGCACTAATCTTTTCCTATGTAAAAAGGGGCACTTCTTGCGAAGTTGTGGGGGCACTTTCCTATGTAAAAAGGTTCACTTTTAGGGCATTGGGAAAATATGGGGGCACTGCCCCCCCCCCACCCGGAGCGCCACATCTGGCTTTGAGGCTGGCCTTTTATATATCCACGTTACCATGACACATGGGAAACGCTTGAGCTATTCAAATTCGTCTGTCTTCACCGACACCGTGGTCCCATCTCGATGTCATCGTACTATAATACAATGGCTACACGACGGCATTGCGAGGGCTTCACGTAGTCGTGTTGCCTTCCTCAGACCATCGGGCAGCTTCTTGTTTCCTTCGTATTGTCTTCGTGAGGCGAAAATGCCCGATGGCATCGATGATCACACGAAGTAAAGACTAAAATGACACGATTTGACAAGATGCCCTCACGATGGTCTTACGAAGAGCAAAATGGACACACGAATTCAACACGAAACGAAATAATTTTCACCCTTTCGCAAGGTGTTCCGGCATTTTTTGGGCATGCCAAAAACAAAAAGTCAAATGATGGGTGATGCCCTCACGAATTGCCCGATGTTTTTACGATCAGAGCCAAATTTGAACATTTCCTTTATCGTGTGTCCATCTGGTGTTAATTTGGGGACAGCGTGACGCAGGCATAGCCCTTAACCGACGGACTAAGCATCGCCCAGAAAACATAAAGTTTTACTTTTGTCGGTCATTATCTATTCCCACCCACGTTCTCTCTCTCTTTCTCACTCTCCATTATTTTTAACTGAGTTTGTGCACAAAAATGACGTTTAAAGATTCATTTTTTAAAGACCGATTTTCATCGCCCACCTTGTCCTTCTTATCCGTAATGGACTCGCCCGTTTGAAGCTAAATGACCTGTCTTGCTGCGCACGCATTAACCCCTCACTTAAACGACGAAACGCAATGAGAAAACAACGGGGGATGCTATAGTGAGCACGCTATCAACAAGTAGTTCTGGTTAAAAGCAGAGAGTTAAAGTGTCTACCTACCTCTGTATCTACCAATCTATTAATTGTCTTTTGCTACTCCAACAATTATTTAATTAGTCCGCTGATGATTTCTTCCATTTTAGCCGTCGTCGGGTTTCCTTTCCGCTTTTTTTGGTTGCGCCAATCAATCCACTTCAAGAGGGATCAGTGGTACAAAACTTCGGAGCAGCGTTTTGTAAATTAGCAGCAATTAACCGCCTGGTAAATTTATGAAATACCCAATGAAGGTGGTTTTGGTGACAGGGGAAACAAGTTTCGGAGAAACTCTGTAGGAACAAAGGAGTTCATATGAGCACTTCTTCAGTCTGATTTTCGATAAAAGACTTTCTCTCAAAGCGATCTCCCTCTGCCACATTGATTGTCTGCTCAAATAGGGAAGATTTGCTCGACAACGTGAACGCCGGCAATCGACGTTTCAACCATACACACAGACTAAAATGGCGTGTGCAATCAGACATAAAAATTCTTTTTATTACTTTTTAGTTCCCGTCATACTTGCCTTGGTGCTTCTTTCATCCACAGTGGTTAGCGGTGAGTTTTTATTTTTGATTATTGATTATATTGGTAGTAGTAAGAATATAAGTAGTAGCAGTTAGTGTAGTCGTGGCAGTCGTAGTAGTAGTAGTAGAAGTACTAACTAATATTATTACAAGTAGTAGAGTGAGTAGAGTGAGGAATAACAGTAGTAGAGGTTTTTGAGTAAGAGGTAGAAGTAGTAGAAATAGACTTAGGCCTAATGTAAGAGGTAGAAAGAAGTAAAGAAGAAGTAGTAGTGTGGCTTGTACTTATTGTGGAATTAATATTAGTAATAATAATAATAATACAAAATATATTCAGCTGCGCTGGTTTAGAGCTCCTTTTTAAAAAACTAAATTCTACAAAATAGAATCTCTCAATTGAACAAATTTGTTTTTAATTTGGATTTGAACACATTGAGAGATGGAGTGCTTCGTATTTCTATTGGCAAGCTATTCCATAGTTTGGGGCAGCAATAGTTCTATTAGTAGTATTAACACCAGTACTATTGGCAGTAGTATTCGTAGTAGACGAAATAGTAGTAGTCGTAGTTGCAGTACGAGTAATATTGGAAATAATTGGTGATGTAATCATGAGAGCGGTCTCTGTCCCATGAATTTGATGTCTCAGTTTTTATCTCGACTCCGAGACCTGAAATCTAAATGCAATTTACCCCAAAATTTCTTCTGCTTTTACCTCGAGACACCGGTTCTCGATTGCAACACTAGTAGCAGAAGAAGTAGTAGTTGTGATGTTGGTAGTAGTAGTAGTAGTAGTAGTAGTAGTAGTAGTAGTAGTAGTAGAAGTAGTTGTGGGAGTAGTAGTAGTAGTAGTAATGGAGGTAGTAATATTAGTCAGGGAGAAGTAGTATAAATAGTAGTAGTAGTGATAGTAGTAATAGTAATGGTGGTAGTAGAATTAGTAGTTTTAGTAGTAATAGCAGTAGTAGAAGTAGTAGTTTTAGTAATAATAGCAGTAGTAGAAGGAGTATTAATATTAGTAGTAGAAGTGGTGGTGGTGGTGGTGACGTTGGTAATACTCTTTTAATGTAAATGAAAGAATATCTATTTTAGTAGTTTATTACGGATCTCTAAATTTGGACAAATTCAAATCATAGGAGAATGTATTCTATATTAGTGGATGAATTACTCTTTTGAATGGGGATTCCACCGTTTGTAGAGCGGATTTCGATTTCTACTCCAACGTTTTCCTTAATATGACTATCCACACCTATATTTCCACTTCTGTACATTGAGAGTATAGTACTTTAATAGAAGAAGAAGTCGTTATACCAATTGGGCTTAATACGTTTTTATTTCATTATATATCACCCTTTCCATATCAACCGTCAATAAAATGTAATGAAATAAACATAAAACTAAAGAAAAGTTAATTATCTATACTAGCATCAAATAAGATCACGCTCGGATGGGCACATTAATTTAATCGTTAGAACGTCTGATTAAAAGAAATTGCAAAAGAGAGCAAGAAGCTATTCGAAAAACATGTCAATGAACATGTGCATCTGTAAGACATTCTCGTTCAACAATGAAAAACAAAGAATGAGACATAATGAGGATGATTGAGCTCTGGATGTCAACTGTAGAGTCTGTAGTCTCATGACTACATGGTTCTGACAAGCAAGGTCAAGATGCCTCTTCTATCCACCCAAACTCGTGGACGAGCCGTAGGATACCTCCAACCCTAATTAAGATTTTAACGGGCAGATATCCCATTTTTAATTTTTTTTTTTTAAGAGACTCAGTTATAGTTAAATGGTTATGTTAATTCATGCATGCAACCGAATGATTCCTATTGGATATCATCTTGAAAAGGATTAATTTACGTTTATTTTGATAGATAAAATATAGTTTATATTACATATTCATTATAAAATCTTAACTATAAACAGTCGCATTTTCTATTTTATGTATATATAGGTACATATATTTATATATATTGTCAGACTGATGGCACCTCCATCTAATCGTAATGGTTGAAAGAGCTATTTGAATAGCAAAAAAGTCAACAAATTAAAAAGATTTTAAGGTGGAACCACATGGCAAAATCAAATTAATTTCTCGATTTCTTCTAAAACTCTATCATATTCTGTGACGTTCTGTCATAATGGATTCATATTCAATATATGAGATCCTGAATGATCAAATGTAAAGAAAGATCACTGTACATTTATTTATTTCTTTACTATTATTTTCCATGATACTTTACTACATAAATTAGTATTAAAATATTCCTTAATATTACTGTTTGTTTTCCAAAATATGTTTAGTGAATTATGTGGAAGTTCACTATATACAGTCGAGCGAGCTGTATTTTGAGTAAGATTACTTACTGCCACAACTGATAATACTTTGTAATGTTACAATATAATTACAGGTTTGTACTCTAAATTGGTCGAGGTTTTTTTGTATTGTCTAAAAACAATAAATAGTATGATAATCGAGACGTCATTCGGCGTATCAATACGAGATTTCAACTTTAATCAAGAATTGCAGCCTATTAGATTACCGAACGCTATAAAAAGCCAATTTTTACTATTGTTCAGTGATATATGTCTCTTTGTCTGTTTATTCAATGATGATGACCTGCTTTGCCAATCATACGATTCACCGTATCGACCAACTATTGTCAAGAAACTATAACATTTATCTTGTCAAGGTTGTCAACGATACTGCAATTGTGTACAGAATATTGTTTAAATACAATCCTATAAGCAAATGCTCAAGCAAAATAAATATTTTGCGATTGATCGTTTTAATCTTCTTTTCTTATTCATTGCTTTCGGGTATTCATGATCCGGTGTAATGGATGAAAGATAAAAAAATCCGATATTTCCAAGGAGATGTATAGAGATGTCTTTTGTATCAGAGAGCCTTTTTCAATATTCAGCAAAGTTCAATCGCTTTCCTCACGATGGCTAAAACGGAGTTAAAAGCATTACATACTACTTTCATTCAGCCCCAAAATAACATATTCCAACTGCAG
The DNA here is from genome assembly GCA_035222895.1 of Strongylocentrotus droebachiensis. NCBI lineage: Eukaryota > Metazoa > Echinodermata > Echinoidea > Camarodonta > Strongylocentrotidae > Strongylocentrotus > Strongylocentrotus droebachiensis. Next base: position 47,154 of record JAVYIG010003822.1, read on the forward strand.
TAGTTCATATCAGTGTCACTGTTTGCACGCCAAAAATCATTAGAGAGCCATTAGAGATTGTCATATACCCCTCACATTTAACCCCTAAAAATACTTAGAGATTTTCCCAAAAGACGGAAGATGAAGTCGGTGATCATAAAAACCCTAAATGGATTCTGATATCCGCCCTATGAACAGATGCCTCATAAGTTCACTAAGGTTGTTTACCAACTTCTTGTAGGCCATAAACTAAGATATATAGGTCTGATGTTTATTCCAAAGTGTCAGAATCCATTGTGTTAGTGAAGTGCACAATCAAATTTGACATCACAAATAGAAGATGGTTACCAATGAAGATCTACGAAAAAAAACCAGAGAGAAAGAAAGAGATGATAGAAATAGAAACAGATAGGAGAGGGAGAAAAAGTTGGATAGGGGAGGCTGAGTAATTATGTATTTATAGATCAACTGATGATAGCAAAGATAAAACGTTTTATAAAACTTGTTTGTAAAGCGTATATAGGCTTTCAGAATGGATTGGTAATTGTTACCCTTTCATGCCTATATAGCTTTCGCTCCGTCAGTCATTATGGGCGCACATTGCGTTTCAAAAAATGAAATACGCATTTAACATAATATGGATGGAGAGAGAAAACTGCAGATAAAAATACATCGTTTAATGACCACTAAGATATTTAAGTTTGACTTAACTATGGCAGGCCATTCATGCCGCTGTTTGTTCTCACCTTTTACTGAAATTGGTCTCTCAAGGGACGTACCGATCATGGTCACAAATTTACAGAATTTACTCTTTTTTATACTTCATTATTGAAGGAAAACTATTATCTAAAGATCACAAAGGTGAGAGCAAACTGATCTTAGTCTTTATGAAACACTCCCCTGGTGTAGAATCAACATTGTGATTGAGTGTCTAGTTAATAAACCACTATACCACAATGCTCCTAAAAGTACCCTTAAACCATGGCTTACGCGATAAATGAATTAGACATTTAGTTAGTAAGGATTAGATCATCGTATGTTGAACAAAATATGTGCTCATTTCTAAAATAGAGGTACCTTTTAAATTTATTTATAAAAAGCGTATACAAGAATCAGTCTCAACGGTGATGAGAAGGAAGATTGTATGGGTGGTTCTGAATTTCTTTGAAATTACTTTCTGGTTTTAATTAGTATCATCAGTATTGACTGTGTTGACTAATTCTTCTATTCCTCAACGTTTGTCATTCAGGATTAAAAGGACAACGAATTCTACTACTTTTAATGATCTTACCTTTAAGCTTCAAGTAGTTATATCGATGCATTTTTTCTATAGGCTGTAAGTATAACATTTGGATCATTCTTCTATTTTCATAAAGCGACCGATACATTGAGAGATCGTGTATTTCTTTTATATGATTTTATTGTAACTAACATTTTGAACAAATTTAATTTGTTTTACAATACTGATGTGAGTTCTTTGTTCTACGTACAATACAAGTACAATTTAGTACCAATACGTTCTCGTCAAGATATTTCTAATTTCCCTAATAACGGCTTTCCTTATCATTTCGTTTCATTAACCATACATTGGTTGTTGCTAGGTTAATATTTTTCAAGGCTTAATAGCTGTATACCGACAAGCCAATTCTAAAGAATGGTAAAACAAACAAAATAGGTACCTGAAGCCTTAAACTAACACGTGCGCTGCGTGGCGGACTAAAGTCGATAGACATTTTAATGCGTTTTGTGCAGTTCACCTGCAGTCAACCTAATCCGTAAGAACGTTTCCAGTTGCAAGTGGGTAGATGTTAACTGTATTGAGAGAACACAGTTATTGGAATTGACAAAAATTGTTGTCATAAATTATGTTCAATCACTACAAAAGCATGGACAATTTTAACTGAAATGACCAACAGTCTTTAAACAAGGAAATAATCATGCCGTTGTCAACCAACGGTTTCACTTTCACTCGCATTAAAATAGCTTGTTCAAGGGTATTCTGTAAGATGGTCAATAACACGAAAGGCACGTCCAATACTTTTGTTTTCCTTTTGATTAGGACTTAAGCAATGACAAAGCTTTCCCAAACGGAAATAATTTCATATTAAAAATGATTATCCCTGCTATTTCATGGAAGAGGGAGATAAAGTACATCCAGGAAAAAGGAAAATAATTAAGGAGTGTCAATTTAATTTCACCTTTGGATATGCATGTTTCCCTATGCTGGAGAGAAACCTATATTGATTTTGGAAAATCTACTCCTCAAACATCCTCCACAGATCGATAGTGTTTTTCTATTTCACAAAAAATAAATGTATATTTTAATCTAAAACCGGCTGGTATACCCAATATAGCCAGCAGAGTATCCCACAGTATTAACTTACGATAGAAGTACTCCCCCGGTATATATATATTATTTCAAAAGCCTGGAATGATCGAAATATCTAAAATTCAAATTCCCACAGCTTTGACATATTGACTCATCTCCGATTCTTTTCAATTTGAATTAAAACACTCCTCGCGTACACTGAAGCAGATTTATGACTCTTTCCAAAGAATTAATTCCGAGTCTAAATCGGAAATGAGTGCGTCAGCTTATGCAATTCGGTTGTTACCCAGATGAGTTATTCCAGTATTATGCAAGATTGTTCAGAATACATTAAGACGATCGGATCATTCGTTCTGCTTCTCATTACAATGATTACGTCATAACCATCACTTACAAGATACTCTGATGACTTGTCATATTTCTCTGTCATTTTCTTTCCTGCCTTTTATCATCATGTACCTTTATGTGTCTACCTCGAACGTCTAATGTAAGCGTGCAATTAGAGTAGGGAAGAAAAAAGAACTAAACGCCGGCTATTATTATTAGTTTTTGTCTAAAGGACATGTTACCAATTGTACAGCGTTTAGAAAACATTTGTATTCAGATTATAAATGCTATTACTTATGATATTACCACCATTGCTATTATTATAAATGTTGTTGTTGTTGTTATCATTATCATCCAATTGAAGGAATGATTCTGTAATTTATCTTTTTTCATTGAAATTATATTTGTGTTTGTATGCATCTTATTTAATGTACTTAAAAATGTATAATTATGTAAAATTAAGAAATATTTGTTACTTTATGTATATGATTATGTTCTATTTTGAAAATGCAGAAAAAACAAGAAAAGAAAAAAAACAAGGAATGATTCAATTACAAGCAAACAACTATGATGTATGCCATAGGTCTGTATAAAGAAAATCTGTATTTATCTACTTTAGAAGTATTGCATGACCGTATAACGACGTAAGAAAAGCTAAATTCCTACAGAGCATATTTCATTCAGTAAAATATAACTTACCCGACTCGACTCTTATTACTATAGTTCGGAATAGAATATGACTAAAATCTAATACTGTGCTTATATGTCTATGTATATAGGCACTCAATGAAAATGAACACATAATAAACCAGATTCCCGTTGTTAAAAGAACTGTGTAAAAACCCACGATAAGCTTCAAACATACGTATATAACACGTCAATATGACAGTTTATTTGGGGGCACGTAAAATGCCTTACGAGCTCAAAAATGAACGAAGCTTATTGTTGGTTATGGTGGTTCTATCGTTGATTTATAGTGACCAAATATGACATCTCGGAATTGCGTCAAACTCCTTCGGGAGAATTAGAGCGTGAAGCATCATCTATGGAAATCATACAGGAGATAGAATAGAGAGTAAGAAAGCTGGAAGAAAAGTAATATTGACCCCACGATCTATGACAGCCAGAAGCAGGGGAGTGAACCGATGATGCTGAGATGACCGCCTTATCACAGCACTTTTTGCCTTTTTTAATAATCTTTCTCTCTCTTGTTGTATGTGTCGTATTTCTTGGTTGCCGTGGGTGACCAACGAATTATGAACATTTTACTCGATTTCTTAGTTTCCTGCTTTGGTCTGATTTTGTCCTATTGAGGGGATATCACATACCTATTGCAGCGGAATACTATAAGGTAACAAGCACTCCACATGATGAACACTTTCTTTCATACTTCTTCATTTCCTTTACCTCGTATTTTGGAAGGTGTAGAGCGGAGAATATGAATAACGTTCAAAAATATAAAAGACTGAGAAAATTTGTTTTCATGGTCTTAGTCTGAGGACACAAGTTTTCCATGCTGATCATTTAAATGTGAATTTAATTTTTTATTTTGTGATTTATACAAATTATCATTTAGATTAGCTTGATTTATGAGATAAAACAAAGATGGTCGAATTTTACTCTCTTTTCCAATGAATGATATCTCATAAATATATTTTCATGATTTACCTGTCAATCAGTGGTTAATGTACCTCCAGACTGTATTAATCGTTTATTGGTGATGAACTGTTAAAATCGGTAACATTTCCATTGGGTTCTTAGTTGCATATTTTTTCTTGAAAACACACAATTACCAAACATATGATATTCGGGAGAACCTAATATAATAAAATTTAAATGTAACTTGTCTGCAACTTGCATATTTCAAAATTTCTAAAAAAGACTCCCCCCTCCGAAAAAAATAGAAAAAAATAAGAAAAAATGTAGTTGAAACGGAATCCACTAAAGGGATGGGAATGATCTTGCTGGTTTTCGAAGCGTTTCCCTGACCCCCATAATTGTGATAATAGATTGCTGGAAGTATACCACTGAATTAAATATTGGATTAAATATTATATATCAAAAACTGTGTCAATAATATATTTCTATCCAATCAAGCTTTTTTTTTATTTGAACAACTTCTATTTTTAATACATCATATATATTGGTAAAGTCTTCTTTAACCCTGTTCATGTATTTTCCTTTCGTTCAACCGAAACCTGTAATCGGGAGCGGAATATGCAACGTCGCAAGAAAATATTATTTGTTGAAATGCTTGTAACAGAATTTCGTGTCCTCTTTTCGTCGTATCGTTTAATTTACCTTTGCCTCGTCACGCAGAGTATTACGCTAGAGCTATCTAGATCGCGTAAATTAGTTTAGTAGATTTGAAGATTTGCTAAAAAAAAATCTGTACTAAGCTCCCCCTGTTTTTCATTACCGGTGAAAATGAAATAAAACTTGTAAAAATAAGATTTTTTTTTTGGAAGGTACAGTTTTTTTCTTTACCTGTCGAAATGCTCTTTAGAGTTTTGATATTACACCGTAGAAGCGGGGTGATAATTCATGAGAAACCACCATCTCATACAAACTACTCCTTCTTTAAAGATGTCTCTTTGGGTGTATACTTTGACAAAATCGCTACGGTCAGTGCAGTGGCGTATCCATAACATGATAAATGAGAGGGCTCCACTCCACTTGCATTGATGTGAAGGAAGCCCCACGCGCAAGGGGGGGGGGGGGTCAAAGGGCATACTTTCATAGAGATTATCTTTCTTTCTTTTAAAGTTATTATTCTAACTTAAACTGTGTACCTTGAGCATTATATTTTTGTTAGATTTTAGAAATTGTTCTTGGTTCTTAAGATATTATTGACGTTTGAAGATTGGTGCAGCTCATAACGCACGTGAACTGTATACTGTTTGACAATGTGTTAGGGCGCCTCTGTAATAACATGGTTAGTATTACTTGACTGCATATCATCTACATTTCACAACGATCAACACAAATATTTGCAAACCAAATTATGGGAGTTCTCCAGAGTAATCTTCCAAGCAGAATACTTGATTTATTTTTCAATATGTGTCATAACTTTCCCCGATAATTAAAATAGTCGATGAAATGCTATTATCTTGTTTACTCCAGTACATAATTTATTTTAATACTTTTTAACAGGCAAATAGACGAATCAATTTTCTATTTTTAAATGGAAATAAAATCCATTAAGGATTTCTATGGTAATTCGATATCATATCATTTATATAACTGGAACAGCGGTTTCAAGATTTGGTAATCTTCCATTTACTTTAAAAATACAAAGGTAAACAACCTTTTTTGTGGAATAAGAATATTAATAAGAATAATAATTAAAAAAAATAGAAAAAAATACAATTATGTTAATGAGATAATGATAATATTTATGGGATATAATTCCATTTTTAAAATCTCGGATTATCGTCATGGCTTTTTTTACCATTAATTCAAAAGAAGATTGAAAAATTAATTTTGCGGTAACTTAAAAGAAATATGTTATACCATAGATCACTGAAAAAGTTAAGCTAATTGATGATGAAACTTTAACAATTGTATGTTTGTTTGTTTGTTTGTTTTTTTAATTAATGAATTTTTGTATACAATTACCCAAAATTGAAAACTTTATACTGACTGTAAAGAAAAAACTCATTTAAAACTTGTTTTTTCGAATTTATTTATCGGGAGTAAAATCAATTTACCCTTCTGACATAAGCTCGTCATCCTCAATATCTGTCCGACTAATCATATATATTTTGTTTACTCCCATCATTCCAATAAAAAAGCAAATTTCTATCCAAGGATTTCAAGTGTCAGGATGTGACGGTTAACAATACATTATTCACAGCATGACAACTAACCTGCTTGAATTCATCTTCATATTTTTCTCACTCATCGTACAGAGTCGTATCCTATTAGCACCCATATCGTAACTTAATTCCTTGTGTCTTTTCGTCCACAGGGAGCTTCTGTCAGACACGTTGCACAGGAGGGAGCAGGAAGAGTGAGCTATGTTTCTACTGTCGCAGAAATCGTAAGTTACCAAAAGCTCTTATAAAGTGGCAGGCAACGAGGAGAGATAAGGTTTGATTGAGGGTGATGAGTGAGAAAATACATTTTTGTTCGAAGTGATAATAAAGCGAACTTGATATTTCACAACAAAAGTGGTTCTTACTAGAGACATATTTTCATCGTGATTCTAATACCCAAGACTGTCTATGTTGACACGGTCCACTTCAAATCACGTGATAGATATCTGCATAGACGGAGGGGTAGCTTGAATTTGGGATTTGGGGGGTGATGAATTTTACTTTATAATCAACATACTAGATAATGTATGTGCAGGCACCTCGCTGCCGAATACATAATTATAAAAAAAATCATCGTGTGCGGTCAATTATTGCAGGGTGTCAATTCGATGCACGAAATGAGGAGATGCGGGCATCTAATTGCCCAGAATTATACTTTTTCTAAATGTTGCGAGCGATTGAGGGGAACGAGCGTAGAACAAAAATTTATTTGGATATAAAATATATAAACATATTCGGGCACCTCGTTCCCAAAATATGGAGGTACTCAAGCGCTTCGCTACCAGAAATCATCATGTTTCTAAAGATTTTGAGCGAGCGAAGCGAGCGAGGAAGATAGACACTATTTAATCTTTAAAATGCTAGTTCCTCATTAAATTACATACTTTAGCGGTCTCTAAGGTTGTCAAGGAATCAACTTATTCTAAAATAATGATGTTTTTTTGTTTGTCTGTATTACTACGATTCTCTCGCGGCTTCCCTAGAAATGTCTTGCGGCACCCCGGTTGAAAAACGCTGATCTAGACAAAAATTTTCGTTTAGACATTACACACAGAGATCCGTGATAAGCAGAAAAGGCACTTCAGTTACCGGATGTATGCTGAGTAAATGAAAAATCATTTAGATAAATGCTCGAAGGAATTTCTGTGCTTCAATTGTAAATCACGATGGATTTGTATGTACTCGGAAAACCCTATTTGCAAATCCCAAATAAAACAGTAATCCGAAAAGTGAATAAAAAAAGGGATGTCTTACATGAGTCATAATTTTAGAACAACTTTTGTTGTAAAAATTATTTATTCGAATGTATAAATCATCTGATCTAAAATGATTCCCATCATTGTAGTTTGAATGAAAGCAGAAACCGTAGTCTTTATCTACAGGTTTCACTGTGTATGCAAATATATGAAGAAATTCTTAACAGCCTGGTTTTCATCCAAATGAAAAAAGACTTGTGCTTAACCTGTTTTCCCCAAGACACACACAACAAATCACTATCTTTAATTTGTCTCCAGATCTGTTAAATGGATTAAAAGAATGGTAGATGTCCGAATCTTTCAAATACAAACTGGCAAATACTACAATGTTTATTACCATGTGACAGATATTAGAAATTATGATAATTTTCATTTATTCATGCCCTCCTTCAGTAATCAAGTAGATGGACATCCGTTATAAATGTTGTGCATGAAGCCTCGATATTATGGAAACCTTAAATTGATTACGTGCATTTTTATATAATCACATAGAAATTGATAATGTTTTGAAAGAAAGATCATCACCTCATCATCAGCCTTTATATTTTTCTGCAGTTATTTCAACTAAGTCAGTCTCATAAATATCGTTCTTTTATCGTTTGAGGCAACCGCTTTCTTTGTACACTCAGAACAAGTGATAAAACCGTATACAATTGACATCTATGGTCGATTTATCCATCAAAACAAAGAGTATTTCCAAGTATCTGGAATAAGGTGCAGATTAAAACCATTTAATGCTCTTCATACTTCCACTTGCCCTTATTCCCTGTCATTACACTCTCAAAGCAAAACGTGTACACATATTCATGACAACCTGTTAGTGAGTCATGTATCAACTGATCGTAATATATGATTTTTTAGTTTGTTTTCTAAATCAAATGTGTGTTGTCTTTCCTTTGGATTATATTCGGGAATAATAACTACAAACCTACATGATGTATTCATTTCAGGTTGAGACAATAAGCTTACTTTCCTTAAATTAACATGCAAATCTTCCATCATTCCATTTTCGAAATCTCTTTAAATTCAGAATTGATTTTGAGCATTTAAGTTAATTGCTAATCATTACCCCAGGGAAATTAAAGCAATGCTAGGAAACTACGCCGGGTCTATAGTAATGAAGTACAATTCTCCTTGTAGGAGATCGTGTGCCATGTTACATAGCAGAGTGCTTATCCACAAATCTGAGAGGAAAACGAATGTCAATATAACTCCTTCCCTAGGACAATCTAATATTCGTCTCCTAGGGAATAAAACATTAATGGAAATCAATTGGCATTCTCTTGGATTTCTATAGTCTGAATGTATGCTCTTCCATGCTCTTATTATTACATCATCATATTGACCTGAAAAAGGGGATGGAGTCAAGGTTTAATATGACTTATCGGAGGAATATTCACTAGTCGAAACAATGGACTGAATCTGTATCCTCTTAAGAGTGCTTATGACCAGGCGATGACTAATGGTGGCTTGAAAGTACAGGTTTGGACAAAGAAATGCTTAACAACTGGTATAAGAAGTTGACTTTGAAAATACACGTTTAGAAGTGTTCTAAATTCTTCGATTCTTGTCATAAAACATGTCACAATGTCAGCTTATTTTATGAAACATCGAGGACGTTTTCTCATTGCACTCATAAGTAAACATGAATAATATCTTGAATTACGTGGTCAGACTTGCAAAAGTAAGACGGAGTCATCTTTTTTTTTTAAGTGTCGTTCACACATGAAGAGTTTAAACCGTCGTAAAAAGGCAAAGAAAAACGCCACGGCTAAACAGAATTGCAAAATCGTACGGTACGCTTTCCAGTTCTTAAAAAAAAAAAAACAACATTTCTTTGACCGCTAGCCTTTCAAAAAATCATCTCAAAGGCAGTTTCAATAGCCTATTGTGTATTCCATACACTGGCATAGAAATCATGTTTTGATCACTGAGATGATTACAACTAACTACATTTATCTGAGTAAAAGAATAGTTAGATTAATTTTAAAGCCTTGGAAGTCCAGGAGGAAATATTCTAAAAAAGAATGAAACGCCGATAATACCAAACAAACAACAACATTGATATGTAAATACAATGATGTTGGCTCACTTAACCCTGGCTAAAACCGTAGAGCATTGAATACATAGAATAGAGAATTCTGAGTTTTTGTTACTTTCCACAGCGTCTTTCAAAAAGGGAAGTAAAATATCAAATCTATTGTGACGTGTCGTTGGTTCATGTAGCAATCCTAACCTGAACCTTCGTCATGTTTTCCAGGCCTATTATCTTTCCTAGCCACCACAGGAATGAACAATACCATATTTAGTGAAAGAGCCACAGACAAGCAATAACCGTATTTCAATTAACTTAGATTAGGTTCAGCCTTGAGAATACATATATTTAATTCCTTCAAAATTGGTGATGATGCCTAACGTTGATGTTACCATGTATCTTCGTATGTAAAGACAGATGTATACCGTGTGAGTAAAAAAAAAGTTTACACCTGGAAAATGTCTAATTATTTTAAAAATCATCTATGAACAGTAGATTATTATATATCTTATATATATGAAAGAGCAGTTATCCTAAATCATTTTGTATCATTTTTGTGTGGTATGTGTTCACGCATGAATAAACATGTGGCATTGTTTGCGAGAGTGTAAAAATCGACTTGCGCCAAAGTGATGCCTACAGTATGTGATATGTTAGGATTAAAGTGAGAGAATGAATTGAATGTATCGAATGAAATGCATTACATAGGCTTTTGCAGAAGCAAAGTCACACACACACACGCGCACAAAATGTTCGATGATATTTGATTTTCGATATATGATATGTGTGGCATGATAAATTTTGTTAGGGATGTTATTTGGATCTGCACTGACAGAAATAATACCCAAATCCCAATTGTTGTATTAAAACATCACATTCATTGCGTTATTCTAAATGTTGATGTAACTTACTTTGATTGTATATATATATTTTGATGGTTGAACAATAAATGAAATTGAATTGAATTGAATTGAAGTTTGGCGCAAGTCGATTTTTGCACTCTCGCAAACAATGCCTCATGTTCATGCAAGCGTGAACACATACCACACAAACATGATACTAAATGATTCGGGATAAATGCTCTTTCATAAGATATATAATAATTTACTGTTCATAGATAATTTATAAAATAATTGGCAATTTTCTAGGTGTAAACTTTTTTTTGGACTCCTATTGTATAACAAGCAATAATACATACATGTAGATGTATAATAACAAGCAATAGTGAATTGAAACATAAATGTATATAAACTCCTTGGTGAAGGAACTAGTTGCGTTTTAGGAATTTGGATAATCAAGTTTTATTTATTAATGGCAGAAATGCATTACTTAATCGTCTTCTCATATACACACCAATAAGTGCACATTAACTGACATCTATACATGTATACAATTTTTTCCTGGAAAACGTGATGGACATTGATGATATTTCAAGGAATTGGCCACTTACACGGGTTCCAATATCCTTTATAAGAGGGAAATCTGGGATTGATAGTAATTCTCAAATGTTATCATGTCGAGTTCTCAAGTACAACAGTAACGAATATACATGCGATAAATCGTCAAATGAAAATAGAAACTAATTATACTGTAACATCACTCTTAAAAATTGTCAGGAGTCAGGACTTTGAATGTTCCACTTGATAATATCTGAAAGCAATTATCCCCTTCTCTCTCTCTCTCTTATACGTGTTCGCCTTCCGATTCCCACTATGCATTGATTGCATTTATTGTATGAACATTTGATTTATGATCAGGAAGTAAAACGAACGACGCTGATCTTGGGAAAAATTAAGGCATTAGCTCAAACAAAGGGAAAGATTCAGAGAAAATAGCAGTTACCAATTCAGAAAGCTTTAAATAGAAATGATTTTCTCTTCAAACCTACAGCCCTAGGTGTTTTGTTGTTGGTGTGTGCGTGTTGGTGTGTGCGTATGTACGTGTGTGCGTGTATGTGTATAATTAATTTACTGCCATAGAGGGAGAGAGATCAACACCAACAACCCCCACCCCACCACACACGCACACACATACACACACACCCGCGCACACCCCACACCCACCCACACCAGTGGGCATGGGGCGGCGGCCCCCTATTTGAGAGTAAAATCGGGACAGTGGGCGAAGAGGAAATACTCATTAAACTATTTTGGGGGGATAGGAGAGAAAGAGATATGATAATGATGATAGAGTGAGAAAGGTATAGGGAAAGAAAAAATAGCGAAACACTAATTTATACAATCATTTTGAAGACGAAATAGTATGTGATTGCATAATAATCATATTCATAATTACACATTTGATCGTAATCATAAGCTTTATAAGTTCGTAGAAGAATGTCCTGAATTATAAAAGTCAAATTCGCGGATGAAAAAGAGAAAGAAGAAATTAAAATGTGTGTATATCCCTTTAATCATGCCAATTATGTTAAAGATCGTTTCTATTTTATCCTCATATTCAGTCATGATAAATGGCTTCAGGACTTGTGAGGTTTCATTTCCCATTTCATTGTGAAATTAGGCGTCTGCGTCTATGCATAATTCCGCGGGTCGATAAGTCTTTTTAGAGTTCTTTTCATGTTTATTTCTTTTTATATATGTATTTATTTATTTTTGTCCTCGCAAGGTTGTCCTCACAAGGACGTCTCTTTTCATGAGGCAATGGATATGTGACTTTACATGTACATCACGATGAGCATCCTCTATCCCACATCCCCTCCCCCCATCTCTCTCTCTCTCTCTCTCTCTATCTGTCTATCTCTCTTTGTGTGTCTCTCTCTATCCCCCTCTTTCTGTCGTCTCTGCAAACGTGCCGATTTTACAGTGAATACTAGCCTGTAAGAAAAGGAGTGACGAGAAAATATATAGTATGTGGCTATGTGCAGAAGTGTAGCTCAGCGATCGACATTGCAAAATTACTGATAATATTAATGATCGGTATAAATAGCTAGCAAATATAAGAACCCACTCACACACTCTCTCCCTCTCTCTCTCTCTCTCTCTCTCTCTCTCTATCTATCTTTATCTCAAATGTCTCTTTGTCTTTGTCGCACTTGCACTTTCTACATATTGAGATATTTCATAGGATAAGACCATAACTTACCCATCTCAAAATACATTTACAAGATATTGATAGTTTGTTCTGTTAACTGTAACGACCAAAATGACGCTTTTACCTTACTACTGATTTATATGATTATGCTTTACGTATTACAAAAGAATAACGTAAGAAAAATAAAGAACCTGCTTTAAGATAAACTCTTGATTTTATATCATCTAATTTACTGATTGCTCCTTTTTCATTTACATCCAAAAATAATGATCAGGAGACAGCTATTTTGTCCACTCTGATTTGATATCAGCTTCTCGACTTGCGTTTGACGCTGTGTTGGAAGATCTGTCCTACAAACCTATCATAGAAAAATATTTTTGGTTAAACCTGTTTACAAAATAAACACCTTATGAAAAAATGAGGTGTGACACAATGAGAGGTGAGAGAGAAAAGATGGAATCACATGCATGTAGCATTTAAAGCCACACTGCACTACTTATAAGCTACTTGCGCCTTCTATATAGCAAACAATGCCTAATCGGTGCCTGTTGGTCCCCCGTGATCCTCTTATTCTTATGTAAATTGAGAGCGGATTTGAAGAGATAACCACCTGTCAGTTACCTTGCAGGGAGGTATAATCCCCCTGGCCAGACTAGTACAGACGGGTTTTAAACTTCTTTTAAATCCCGCCTGCGCATGAAATCAAAAGGCAACCATGGTATGACTGAACTACTAGAGCATTGCAAGATGATAGTCGCTTAGGTTTCTCAAGTATCTGTTAAAAATTTATATTCTTAGACCTTGCACATTACCACATCCGTTTCACCCGACTTTTTTCCTTTATATTTATACGACACATCATATACATTATGCATGCTGTCATACTTCTATTCAGTAAGTGCTGTTTGATATTTCTATTACAATATTCACCCACACTCGATCTCGATTGAAGTCTTCTGACCACCCCTACTCCTCTCCCTGTCTCTCATCGATATGTTTTTTTTCTGTATAGTATGTATATCAGTGGCAACAAGTATGTCACTCGTTTTATAATGATATCACAATGTTGGTAAATTCAGACAAAGGAGAAATGTTAAGGTAGCACAAATGGCCAGTGCATCTCTTTCTAACGCAGGCATCCTAATAACTGTATAATTTACAACCCCCCCCCCCTACCACCACCCTTTTAAACGAAGCCCTAAGACAAGCATTCAATATTCTTCGACTTGGCATAGTAACTTTTGGACTGCATTGCATTTGATACCAGGTATTCTAAAGAAAAAAACATCTTTAAAAATATTAAATAGGTAACACACGAAGAGTTCCAAAATCATCACTTTTCGAGAAAAAAAATTGACAATTTTAAAACTGTTTAGCATAGCTCAAAACAAAACCTATCGTTTTCAGAGACATGGCATGTTGATAAAATGAAACATATCTGTTGCCGAATTGCAGAAGAAAAGATTATCAAATAAGCCTTTTAAGAATTCCTATATTAAAAGAGTTCAAAACCTTGAACGGCTCCTGATCACTAGAAATGCGTAGATACCAAATGGGGAATTTCCCAAGTTCCATAACCATTATAAACCGTATTTAGTAATATTACATCTCCTTATGGATACACTACCCTTCATTTCATTCATTAAGTAACCTTCATTTGACACATTAAATACTTCTTTTACCAACCTTTGAGAAGAAAGATATCGTATTTTCATTTAGGGGATCCCTACACTAATCAAGGACAATATACCATTTATTTTTTATCTCCATCCCTCGACACGTCACTTGATATAGCAACGCTTGTTCTACCATTATTCAATGCCGACAATGACAATTGAGACGGTTCGTACACGAACAATATTGGCTCTCAAGCATGGAAATTCATTTCGAGGTCGCCGTTTTCATATAAACCTTGCAGTCATCATGAACAAAATATAGAACGCTGCCGAGCGCGGTTCATTACAATATAAATTAATGCAATTCATAAGGTAAGATATTCAAATATGAACATGAATTGTTCTTTGATATTAAATATTTCTGTTCATCTTTGTATTTTTCTAGCGGCTGGTAAAAGATCAGGAAGCGAGGCCAGTACAAGACAAGAAGATGGAACTCTACATGAGGCAAGTCAACATAAATCACAGTGTTTAAATCCCTGTGGTGTCCCCCAACTTCTCTCACTCTATATTTTGTAATAATACTGTTAGGATAAACTATGTAACTTTGTATTTTGTTATAATTGGTGTCACCGACTTTTATATTTGATGTTTCACATTGGAAAAAATGATTTAATTTGAAAGTAATACAAGAAAAATTGTAATTATTTATTTATTTATTTATCAACTTTGTCGGGGTTCTGTCAGTAAGATTTCATAGGATAAGTACTGTGAGATCAAAGGGTTAGAGTAAAAGATACGATTAGGTTCATGAATAGGGTTAATGTCAGGGTCATTTTTTATCTAATAATAATAATAATAATAGGCATTTCTATAGCGCCGTCTATATCTAGAAATCCTATTCCGAGGCGCATTTATTATTAACCCCGGCTTAGCCTAGCTGCCATCACAGTGCTCCAGCATTTCAAGAAATTAATTCCTGCCAGGTACCCATTTACCTCACCTAGGTCGAGTGTGGCAAATGGAGATTAATGCCTTGTCAAAGGACATTAGTGCCGTGTCGGAGATCGAACCACGACCTTTGAATTTCAAGTCAAGTGCATCATCTGTTTATATTAAACGTAAATGAGATATACAAGCATCCGGGCGATACATGATCAAACGATGCAACATGATCAAACGATGCAACGTCCCACTGGAACAACCTCCGATTGATAGTATATACATACATTTGGTCTCACGTCCCACTGTTTTACACCCTATTGGCCGTATGTCCCACTGTCTTACACCCCATTGGTTCTATGTCCCAATGTCTTACACCCTACTGGCCGTATGTCCCACTGTCTTACACCCCATTGGTTCTATGTCCCAATGTCTTACACCCTATTGGCCGTATGTCCCACTGTCTTACACCCCATTGGTTCTATGTCCCACTGTGTTACACCCTATTGGTCGTATGCCCCAATGTATTACACCCTATTGGTCCTATGCCCCACTGTATTACACCATATTGGTCCTATGTCCCACTGTATTACACCCTATCGGTCCTATGTCCCAATGTCTTACACCCTAGTGGTCCTATGCCCCACTGTATTACACCCTATTGGTCCTATGTCCCTCTGCCCCGCCCCCCCCCCCCCCCCCCCACTCAGAGGTCGGAGTGACCGCATGCGTGTTGCCAAAATGTCCGGTAAAGGGGTACTTTTCGTGCGACAAAGTCCGGCCCGAGAATTGTAAAAAAAAGGGGTGTATTTGACTTTTCACCCGGGATTTCTTTAAAAAGGGGGTGTTTTTCTTTTTTTTTTCTCTCATCTCTTTGGACTCCTGAGAAATTATTCCGAATTTAGGGGGGTACATTGAGCGTTTTTCCTGATTTAGGGGGGTCTCCAAGGCAGGAAAAGCCCGCGAAAGGGGGGTTCGGAAATGTTGGCAGTCCTCAGATAGGGGGTGCTTTCAAAAAAAGGGTACGAGCATATGCGTACCCTTAATAACACTGAGTGGGGGGCCGGGCCCTCTGCATTACACCCTGTTGGTCCTATGTCCCACTCTATTACCCTATTGGTCCTGTGTGGTTTCTACCCACTATTATGTCTTATTACACAGTCATGTCTCTGAATTCTACATTATCGTAGGATTGATGTTGACTCAGGGCACGTTGACATGTAACCGAATAACGAAGTCTAGTACTTGAACATTTAACCAGGTATAATTTCAAGGGACTACGTAGTATTTCATTTCACTACATGGAATTTTCAATGAGTGCTGGAGAACATAAGTTATTCATTAGACATCATAAAATGTTTTCATTAATTCCCGATCCTATCGTGTTTAATTCTAAACTTCTTAATCAATTTCTTTTCTGTTTCTTTTATTTGACATACCTCTTTCTCGCCACTATATTCCACTATATGTCTCATCTGTTACCAAATAATTCGTTATGTTAAACAGAAAAGAAAAGAACAAAAACCCTCTTCTCTCTTCGAATTTGTCATGTAAACACGAATACTGTTTACAATTAGAGAATGATGACAAGATGCTGGACATGAAGAAAATTACGGGTATATTTTGTATTTTTTTGTTTGCCAAACAGGCGAAGGAAACAATGCCGAAAAACCGAGAGAAATAGAATGTATTTTTTCAATACAGCAGTGACTTTCAATTCAAAGAGCTCAAAGACGTCACGTTCTCTTTAAAGATTGATGAAAAGTAAAAGTATAAGGTACCAGACCAAGATGGTAATTGACAACCAATTGGGAGGGAAACGTTATTAAAGGCATTGAGTAGAATAACACTGCAAAATGTACTGCGATGGCAGAAAACAGAGATGTGGAAAAATGTTGCAATCAGCTTCCGAACTGGGAGAAGATACCTTGGTAGATTACTTTCAATTAAACTTGCCAATGCTAAATAGTACCCTCAGAACCATAATCTATTCAAATTGCTTTATACTTCACAGAGAGAAAACAGTTTAGATTTTGGATCGGCTTTTGACAACTCAGCTTGTGTTTTGGATTCACTCGCCGCACAATTACCCGCCGTTTGGCAAGATAGACTAGTTGACGTAAGTACTTCTCCATTCTTCCACCGTTTGAGTAAACCTTGGCCTTATATCATTATTTAGGTGTCGCAGTATAGTGGTTCATTCACTTGAACAACAATCCGAGGGCTCAGGGATCGAATCCTGGCCTAGCTGGCATGATATATGAATATGTCAATCAATTGCTGGGGTAATGCTAATGGCAAGGCACACAGGAGGAACAATTCGTAATTCTACTGATGTGGCTACCCTGGGTTAGAAGGAAACAAAATCGATCCACTCCTGCACAAAGCATGTCAGCCATTATCATTTACTGAACAATGATGGTTAGTCAAAGCAATTTGTAACGAAATCGGATATATATATATATATATATAGGACCTATATTAATCCGATGACTGTGTAATATCTGGTTGTTGTTTTGTAATGGTCATTTAAAGTAACACTAGTATGTAGCAAAAATAATTTTTTACTTGGTATATATAGATGCGGTTATAAAAGAATGTATACATATTCTTTTGGGGGCTATGGGGTTTAGGGGGGTTCCTGCAGTAATGTGTTTTGCGATATATATATTTTTTGGGGGGGAGGATTAAGACTACGACCCCCTTAAAACCTACACTGAGTAATGTGTAGATAGCAGTAGTTACTAATTTAGAACCAATCGATTTAATGATTATATATGTCTCTTTTATCCCCCCTCCCCCAGGTTATTCGAAGCGCCTTGCAAGAGGACGATTCGTGGTACTAACTACCTGCTCATTTAGTGCGGATAAAATGGAGTCTACTGCAGAAGGACACAAACAAAAGAACATGAACTATGCCGAGAATTATTATTTCAACCAGATGAAAGCATGGGAGCAAACACCGGATGTTGATGCCTAGTAACGGATTCTTTGTGCCTCCAGAATTGTTGAAAAACGCACATCAAAGCAAACAATATAGACTGATTTATTAGAGATATAACCATCTGGCTCATTGTATCACCACCACAATTTTAGTTTTAGGACTGCCAAGAGCTATTCGCTGAATCTGTGCCGCGGAAGCTCTGGGTTTAGGTCATCAGTTAAGGACATCAGTTTGACTATTTTTGCGTCATTCTTTGAAGTTACGCTCAATTCTAAAGTGATAAAATACTAAAGAAATAAAATTTGTTTCATTTTAAAAAAAAAATGCATTTCCATTCTAACTGTATATACGCACCGTTGTTATTAATTCACTTTTATTTTCCTTTTCTATTATCTTACTCTTTCCAGTATCTGATTTTCTTTTGAAAACGTTCCATTAACCTTCTTTAAAAAAAAAATCATATAATATATGCCTTTTACACAACACCGTTGAAAAAAAGAAATAATTAATACAACTCTTAATTTCCTCTCTGGCACGAATTCAACCTGGTGAATGTTGGCCGCATATTCTATTGTTATTATATGACAACTGTGTTCTATGGCTATTCAATTATTTGTGTATTAAAATTGAATACCTTGTTATAATTACTTTGTTTTGTTCGAAAATCGAAAAAATGAAAATGAAAAATAAAGAGATATCATCGCTGAAATAAAATGTAATGTTCGTAAATGTTTTCTCAAACTATATAGACAAAGCAATGTTAAACTAAACATAAATTACATCCACTTCTGAAAAATAGTATTACAAACTTATTTTTCCCTCTTAAAATACATATTTGTATTATTTCTTCACCTATCTTATGTAGATCATGATTCCTACTTCTTTTCTTCATTTATCTTTAATAACCTTTGCTTGAAACGATTTAACTATTATTTTATTGATTGATGATTACAGGATAACATAACGTCCTTAACAAGTTGCTTACAGTGACAGCATAAGGAAATTCCAAGATTCAAAATGATCTTGTGAGTGTCATGTACTTCGTGTACTCGTATGGTTATATATGTCATGAATGTAAAGTTTTCCTGAAATGTTCAGGTACATTTCCCCATATGGCCGTACCAACTCTATTCTGCTTTAAAAGACATTTCCCTTATAATCCGTGAGCTGTCTTATCACTGGGCCCTGTTTAAAAAAATTGTTATCAATACCAAGATACAATAACTGTTTTAAGCAACTTAATTCGTGGCATTTGAATGACTGAGACCAACTTTGTCATAGATACATGTCCTACACGTAGCATTTGTTATTGATAGCAAGTTTTATGAAACACGGGTCCTGGCTTTTCTCTGGTAGCCTCTGAGCTTGTTAAATACATTGTATTACAAAGTAAATACTTAAAAAACAGAAAGTTACTGACATAGGTGCTGTGACAGTCGTAGAATGTCACTTAATGACATAAGTTGTCGCTTGTGTGGCTTGTAGGAAGTTCATAGGCCTAATGCCCGTGGCACGATAATTGGTTGATTTATTACCTACGATAATAAAGCCTATAAATGCAATCAATTCCCGTGCCAGTAATTGAACACATTGTGTGTATCGTACCCTAAGTTTCTGTAAAATGTGACTTGGCGCATCGAGAAACAGACCAGTCACTACCAGCCGCAGGACCCTGTCAGGCTGGATGATGCATTATGTGTAACGTACATAATGATATTCCTTGGTAGTCTATAGGAGGCCAGTGGTCATGGTTTGCCTGTGCATGGCCCGGTAGGACTTGTTGACTTCGGATGTCAAAGTTGTCGGACTGCATCATTACAAGTTTCCGTAGATGTGTCTTTATTTGGCTTCATACCTCCCCCCCCCCCCCCCCTACTCCGAGGTCGGAATGACCGCATGCGTGTTACCAAAATGTCCGGTATAAAGGGGTACTTTTCACGCACCAAAGTCCGGCTCGTACATACACAAAATTGACTTTACACACCGGACTTAGGGAGTGTTTTCAAAAGGAGGGAACACGCATATGCGTACCCTAAATAACACTGAGTGGGGGGCCGGGCATACCTCCCGACGACTGCATGCGTCGCTTCTTAAACTGTACATTGGGGTTGACTTGGTGGTAGGTTGTTTTAGCATGCATGTCGTAAACTATGTCGTATATAGGTGTAGTCCATACAGTCACAGACAGTCGTATACAAGATTTCCTAGGCGGGACAGAGCCCTTCTGGCCTTAGTTGAATGGACTCAACTGTATTATTTACTTCTAGATACTATGTCCCTTTTGCAGCCAACATCAAATTCTGTCGAACTTTGCAGGAATTATGAATATGTCATTTATGTCCTATCTGTGAAATTTAAACGTTAGCAGTGTCCTAATATTCAAATTATGCAAGGAAACCCGTTTACTTGCTAGACTTCACTGTCAGACACTATTGAGTGACTGATGGCTTTTTTTCATCTTTGGTACTAACATACATAAAATGAGCTGTAAAAGGTACATGAGCATTTGTCTACATCAATAACCCACTTCTTGTAATGGCGAAAATTAGACTGATTGAATCTTTGCGCAGCATAAAACGTACGACCATTCGGTACAATGGTTTAAACAAATCAGACTATAACTTACTGGCGCTATAGCTCTTAAGTCGATTTGACAACTAATAGTCGTTATTTTCCCACTTAGAGACATTTTCAAGCCCCCCTTTTTTTTTAGGGAAGTTCTATATTAGTATTGTCTATCAAATGCCGTTGGAATTTAACTTTTCATTTTTTGGCCTGCAAATGGGACATAGTACCTTTAACGTCACAATTTGACCTTACGGGCGTGAAGATCCTCGCTTTTACTCAACCGTCCATTTTTGTCCATATTTGCAAATGTTGCTCCTTTCGCCCTAAAGCGAACCGGAAAAAGTGTTTATAGGCAAAAGGTCATGCTGTTCTATCTAAGCTGGTAATTGAAACAGTAGATATACCGTATTTAAATTGAGGAATAATGTATATATAAATGCATGCTCATAAGTACCTTAATAACACAAATGATTCAATTTACCTGTCCTAATTTCTTGTTCATGAGAAATATCAAATTGTTAGATTGGATTAAGGACTCACTTTATATTTAACACGCTTCTGCTACAGTCACAGAAAAAGAATTGCTGACATACATCTTTCAGACATGAGATTAGTCTACAATTTAAAAATCATATTTTTACGCATGGCCTATATTTATTAATAACTTCTAAATGTCACAGAATAATCGAAAAGATTTGTAGTTATTCACTTAGCATATTACCTGGCCCTTATTACGGTTACCACGACAACAGAGTGATATCAGGACTACTGGAAATCTTCAATGCCATTTACGTCAACTTAGATTTCGTAATCTGACAAATTTCATGTAAAGATAAAATGTAGTTCGGAGTAATTCTCCTAATGCAGAACGATACAGGAGGTGGTAGAGTTTGAGGAGATATTGTTTCCCCTATCTTCTACCTTCAATGACTAGCTGGAATCTTAACGAACACCAAAATTTGATGCCAGGGAAATTCCGAGGTATTTTGTCCCATATTTAACAATGACATCATATACTTTCATATAACTGATGATAGCTCTACTATAGCCTGGACCAGACCAAATATCTGAGAAAGTACTCTGGATGATAATTGTGTTTAATATTCACGATACTCGTTGACTAATGGGATACAAAAATGAACTAATGCGAACCAGTGATACGAGAAAGCGAAGAAGATTGCCCAGCTTGGTTTTTCACTTTCTCGAAAATGTGTGTGTTCCGGTAGTAGTGATAATATAAAAACATCGCAGGGTTATCCTCTCTTGCCCAAATATCAATTTCCCAGGTTTTAAAATTTAGCGAATAGTAAAGTGAGCAACACCTTTTGGCAATATTTATCCACTTCATGTAACTTCTTTTTTTTAAGTTAATGGGAATAATTTAAAAAAAATCATGAATATGGTTGCCCAAATATAATATAGATTCGACGCCCCTGCCCCTCCCCCACTAATTCTCACTTTGCATCGTAGGCGTATGTCTCCTTATATCATTATTAGATCGTTTAGTTTCTATTTGCCAAGGGTGTTCTGAAATAAATTTTCTGAAACATTATTAGAATTCGATTTTGTTTTTTTGCGTCATTGGTAATTAATTCAGATATATCCAACTAATCTCCCATAATCATAATCGACGATTCACCTGCTCGAGATTTTCAGGATATAATGGAAATTGCTCAACTGAATTGAAACGCTCATTTAAATTTAATGAACACCGGAAAAGGGAAGGCATAATCGATTTTCTGTATTGATCTGATGAACCACAAAGCCAGATTACTGTTCAATTGATTATTTTTAAGAACAAACAACTACTTTACATTCATCGGAAACTGAACATGATCAAGGTAAACCGCTTGTTTTTCAGAACTCTCTAGATTCTAGATTCTTTAAATAGCTCATTATGACAAGAATTGGTCAAATTTAATTGGAAATGTAACCACACCAATATAATAAACAATATTGTAGATGTTTTCAACTTATTATAAAATTGTTTGTCTCGGTACATTCATTCTGAATGCTCATTCGTAACTGAACTTATTTTACGGGTCGGTTACATAATTATCACTGATAATATTTCTATAAAGACAAAGTATCGGATATCGGAGTTGCTCTCCGGTTTTGCCAATGAGCATTGAGCACCTGCATTCTTTGATCCAATACCTTTTTACACTAAAAATTATTGTTTTAGTGATTTGAGACCGGTCCTCAAATCTATTTGCAACCATTTAATCTAAAAATAAAAATTTTAAATCACCATTGTAAAGGGCCGAGGTGTGACCAGGTTTTTCACAATTTCCAATTAACACTTTAGTGTATAGTGTTGGATCTAGCATGTTCAAACTGTTCATCTACCAGTCTCCGACATGAATTCACTTTGTCATAACAGTTTATCATCTTTCTTTCATTACATTCATTATTACAGTTTATCATCTTTCTTTCATTACAATCATTATTATCATAATAATCATCATCATCATCAACATCATCATAATTATCCTTATATTTTACATATCCTTTCAATTGTTTGTTCATTCTGCATAATGAATTTGTTCATCTATTTCATAAGATTTGTTTTTGGGCTGTCATATTCCTAGCAATTTCCTTACAGACCCTTCTTCCGAAAATGATTTGATAAAGTTCGAAGAAATATGATAATTTGATAATTCACCCATTTTTGTGATGATTGATTCATTGTCAGATTGTACTTTTTAGGATTTTATGATTCTAACGTTATCCAAAATTGCTTATATTCATATAGAATGCAGCCCTTTTAATTGGTTAACGTAACAGTTTTTAGAGAGCTCGTTTCTTTGAGATAGTGAACTAACATGTGTAATGTTTTCATTTTTCTGAACATTTTGGCACCACTTTCATAACATCCGCTAACATCATCCCACTCTATCATTGTCTCCCCCCTCTCTCTCTTTCTCTCTCTCTCTATCCATTTCAGTGCATATCACTTGTCTCTGCTAACCCTATTCTCCTTTCCACCCCCATCTTTAGACTGGCTTCTCTGAAATTAAAGAGGACTCATTTATCCGTTAATGGTCCCGATACATCACCCATCTTTCCTCACCCCTAAGTAGGTCTG
Source organism: Strongylocentrotus droebachiensis (assembly GCA_035222895.1). NCBI lineage: Eukaryota > Metazoa > Echinodermata > Echinoidea > Camarodonta > Strongylocentrotidae > Strongylocentrotus > Strongylocentrotus droebachiensis. The sequence goes on from JAVYIG010003822.1 coordinate 71,107, forward strand.
ATAGATCCGCCCCACCGACAGAAGGTCGATAATAACTTTAGTCTCTCCCTCCGTGACGTTCTACCTGCCGGAACCATAGCTTGCGTCTTATACGACCTTGCTGCTTCGGATATTCATTCATCCCATTGTAGCTCATATACCAGTCTAATTCCGATTCATTTAGAGTTCATTCCCCCTTTTGTGAATGCTGAAAATAATCGTGTCTCAATGCCTTCCTTCGTCGGCTTCGATTTTTTCGTCGAATTCGCGACAAAATATCATCAGAATAGATCGGAAGAGAAAAGTGCTTTGTTCTCTCAAGTGGACACGTCATACTTGATATGAAAAAGATGGCGGTATCGATTGGGATAGGGCAATATAGCTAGAATGTTTTTAGATATGATGTAAGAGATTTTTTCTTTCTCTTTTGAAAAGAAAACTTTTAAATGTGATCAAACACTAGGCATGATCTCATTAAAATATCTGGAGGATTTTTCTTATATTTTGGCTCATCATCCTGCTATGTAGTATATATAGTTTAATATGATTTTCTGAAGTTGAAGTTGGTATTTTTGCTTTTCGGAGAAAAGTTCATCTTGGATCATAAACGTGATATTCTAATAACTTAATTGTTTCAATCAATATCTAATTTCTTTGATCTGTATATTGTAACATGATATGAAATATGTATCCAGTACGTCAAATTTAAATAAGATTTGTGATTGTCAAAATACGATTGCTTTTTCACAGAATGAGTAGAACAATCTTCAATTAAATTTTATTTAATACAAATAAAAGAGTGGAACCATCGTCCTCATTGATGTATATGCTTTTAATAGGCCAATTACATTTCTGTATGACACTTCGTTATTAATATTATACATGTATCATAATTGTGGTATTTGTTAAATCAAATCCTGAATACATTAAAACAAAGGCTGTGCAAAGAGAAAAATGTTGAAATTAAAGAAACTTAAAACCAAATGTTTATAAATCTGATGCGTTGCTCACTGTTTTGATTGAATGTGGTCGTCTCAGTGGCTGTGGTTTGTGGCTGGCTGTTCCTTTTTTGTGGTTGTAAAGTTGATTTGTTTTTATCATTACCTCTTTTCTCCCTTTTTATTAACACTATAATATTATGTCTAGACCTACTCTTGAAATGTACAGAAATGGAGGTATAGTTTTTTGGGCGTCATTTCAGGGATCATGCTATTCAAAAATAGCGAAAAAAATGAGACTAATATTTTCTTAATTCCATAGGAAGCGGAAACCATAATTCATTTAGATCTTAAAGAGGAGAGGGAGATACACACATACATGTATCACCTTTTCACTCTGTCAATGCAAAATTTGATACATATTTAAAACTTTATGACGTAAAGGGTACAGTATGAGATAACGACTTGACTTCGAATTATTTTGCTCTCATGTTTTGTCACGTGTAGCATCCTTGACCAATCATTGAATGAGGAACTCCCCAGAGTATAGTGAATTTTATGGCCCAAACTTTGACGACAATTGTGATCAAATGGAAGTTACAGCTGTTAAGTTACATCAGTTAAGATTAACATACATGCCGGAGCTGACATAATTTTTTCTGATTAATTTAAAGATTTATTGGAAAAAGCAATGAAAATTCATGAGGCCAGGGCTTTTAGAATATGAGTTGATTTCATATTTATCCTTCCATTCCATTCAATCAAATTTTAATACCGATTTTATTTACAGAAATCAAAACAGGAAATAATTGACTGATAGTGGTTTTTAATGCACCTTAATTAATCAGTATACATATTTTTACTTAATAAAACAAATTGTTATATTCACAAGAGGATAAAAACTTTATAAAAATGCGTGGGTTTGACAGAAAAGCATTTATACGGGCATTCATTTTTGTGAATACAAACGTACTGGACAAAATTATACATGACTGCGTGCTGCTGGTTGGTTTGGTTTTTTTTGTTTTACCTGACTACTAAGAAAGCATGTGTGTGCTTTTAAATCAGAAACCGGAGGCCGACGGCTTTGAGTGATCAGGGGCGGATCTAGCTTTTTGCTAAGGGGGGGGGGGTTAGACCAAAATAATGACGATGCGGAGCATCGTCCACGAGCCGCGAAGCGGCGAGCCGATTTTTTTTGTGGGTGTTTATTTGAACCCCGTAAGTGATGTTTTCCTGGCATCTATTAACACAATGGAGACCATAAAAAGCAGTGCATGATAACGTCTTTTTAAATCAAGTAACAGTTAAATAAAATAATGACGATGCGGAGCATCGTCCACGAGCCGCGAAGCGGCGAGCCGATTTTTTTTTGGGGTGTTTATTTGAACCCCGTAAGTGATGTTTTCCTGGCATCTATTAACACAATGGAGACCATAAAAAGCAGTACATGATAACGTCTTTTTAAATCAAGTAACAGTTAAATACACAGTTATATCCAGAGTTATCATGTGTTTGGTTAAGTTACCAGATGAGTTGAATATCTTCCACAATATTTGCACTTGAAAGGGTTTCTCTCCAGCGCGTGCGTTCTTTTTTCTTTTTTTTCTTTTTTTTTTCTCTTTTTTTTCCCTTTTTTTTTTTTTTTTTTTTTTTTTTTGGGCCGCCCAAGGGGGGGGTTTAAACCCCCTAAACCCCCCCCCCCGTAGATCCGCGCCTGAGTGATGGGTGTGATGGTTATTTTACCTGACTGCTAAAAAAGCACAAATGCTTGTAAGTAAGCAACCAGACGGCCGACGGCTTTAGGTCCTCTCCGAGGGACCTGGTAGTGAGGATTAATGCCTTACCAAAGGGCACTAGCGCATCGCCTTGGTTTCGAACCCGGGTCACCGGATTACGAGACCACTGCTCTACCACTGTGAGCAGTGGTATACTTGCAGGCCTATATCCTTGTGACCAATTGATCGAGAAAATACATTTTACAATTGACACTTGGCTATTGATTCATTGACTTATTTATAGCTTCTTTAGCGGAATAAGACGCGCCCGACATTATAGAGCACGTCATTTCGCATCCGAGGTAAAAATATGAAGACACGTAATCTTTTCGAGGGCGAATTGAATTTGGAATAAGTCGATCTGAAATGTATCTTTATGATGAGCATGCTCGATTTATATAATTGCAAAGATTACAATGATAGGCAGAAGAGTAAGTGATGTTTAACCTTTGCAATTTACACCCTGTAATACGATGCTTATCTACTATATTCGCCTGCTTATAATTGCATGTATACATAAATAATAACATAACTTAATATACCACCTTTTTATTTCTCCTTTTCGTTTCTTCCTTAATCTTATTCACATTTTGAGATAACGTGATTAAACCGATTCATTTGTGGGGTAACATGTCACCTTATAGTGCCTGTGTTTTATTTTCCTTCATTGGTGGTTTCTGAACTTTACCAGAATTCTATACACCGCTTGCATACCATTACCAATACCTGAATTCAGATGTTAATAACATATCGGAATTCGCAGAGATGTTCTTCCATACATGGCATATTCAATTTGGAAAATAGAATGTTCATACATAGAGTTGTCACGTTATAAAGTATGCAGATGCAGTTTTTTTTCTCTAAAGGCATCGTTTAACAATGTTAAATCTGAGATGCATGGCCCTACGCGTTATCAGTGTCTATGATATCGTGTAATATTGAAGCCTTAACAAAATTGCGCTTCAAAATGATCATGAAGTGCCTCAAAGAAGTAAAAATCTTTGAGTGACCGGTTTAACCATATTTATGTTTCCCAATAGACTGTAGTGTTATAAAAAAAAGTTAGGAAAAACTGTTTTTTAAATTTCGATTTCCAACCATAAATATCTTGATAATCAGACTGGCGATCGGCTTGTAAAAGTCATGGGATTCCTGACTGACCTAAAGGCTTATAATTATCACAGCCTGAGCTAATCCCTGGATTTTGTTTCAGAATCTGAGACAAAGATACCCAATGCATTTAAAGAGTGTAATATAATACCTGTCAGAATAAATGATGCACTTATGGCGATTAGCAGAAACTATTCATAATCTGAAAAGGCCGTGGTGTTCCTCTGAACTTCCTTTTATTTTCTTTATTCTTAATGAATTTTCATGGGCAATAATGAAAAGCATATAGCAATGGATATAACTGTCAATGACTCCATCAGCATTAGACGCCCAATGAAAAAGGACACAGGACAAAGCAGACAACAACACCAAAAGAAATACAAGCACATCGATCACAATCACATTAACGTCCCCCTACTGGAACCGATAGAAGATTATCCTTTTTATGAAAGCTCTGGATGCCTGGCAGTTTCTATGATTTAAATTTCAAATATTGAACGACACACCAAGTTTCAGCTTAAACATAGAACCATTTGTAAGGTTCCCGCAAAATGCTGTCGCAGTCGGATCAACAAGTGCGCGGTGGGCACAAAGAAATATTCATGTTTTCATTTTGCGTGAATGCAATTCAAGAAAGGAACCGTTTTTTTCGCAATAAAAATTACGATAATTGTACGTCTAGTTTTGGTTCTATGACAGCCTTCACTGAAATCTCTTACAATTGCAACAAACGTATGCCTCGTTCTGATATTAAATTGTTATATATTCTTAAAATAAGTAGAGCCAATTCTTCTCTGCCAGGTCATAACGCAATGAATAGCTGTGGTTATTAAGCATCAGCAAACAATTGCCACAAAAAAAAAGCATCGATTTTTTTTCTTCTAAATCAATAGAGCTCCGTATAAACAAGAATACAAAGGAATTATAATTTTTCATATCTCTCCTTTGTTTTATAGATTGCGGTTTTACCGGAAAAAAGATAATAAAATACTTAACATTTAAAGTGCACTTTCAAAAGAATATTGCATTTTTAACGACATAAACAGAATTGGCATGAATATGCAATGCGTTAACCTAGGAAATAGCAGCGATAAACGTGTGCTTTGCTATAAAACTTAGACAGTTAGACGGATCTATCATCCCTGCTATTGTGAACAATATATCAAGGAATAGTGGCATTTTCCATCTTCATACTCGGAGGGGACTTTGTCGTCAAAAGGCATAATTTTTTAAAAGTGGAGATACAACAGGTGACTTGGAAAGTTGCTATGAATGTAGGTGTTGGGTAAGAGGGTGCGGTGTGCGGTGTGTATAGGAAGCAATGTCCAATGCAAGAAAACCTATATCATTGTGTTCCTCGTGATCTTTAACATATACACGTTATCATTAACGCATACGCTCACACAAACTCGTACACACCCACACCCACACACATACACACACACACACACACACACACACACACACACCTTCCTTCCTATAGAAAGAGTGAAAGGCCTGAAGAAGAAAAAAAATACGATATGGTATTTAACAAGGCATATAACAATCCGTCTTTTGTATCGTCGGAATTATTTCTCTTTGAGAAATGTCTATGTGGGGCTGCTGTCAAAATGGTTTGAGATTTTAAAAAAAAATACCCCAGAAATAAAGAACGAATGCACTTTATAGCCAAAAAAAAAAAACACGAGGCACTTGCTATCATTTAGTAACTAATAAGTCACATCCAGCCCCCTAAAAAAGTATTTTTACCACCGGAAGCGCAGACTCTGAATACTTATAGTAATCTCTATTGGCTGACATTAATGGGTTACACTTTGCATTTATATGACTTTATTATCCCTTAGACGAGCAAGAAATGTCATTTGTGTCATGCGTTGATGGTGTAGCTTGAAGTATTTATAACACCTGGTTTTGAACGAGGTTTAGATCCTATATAAACATCAATCCATGATTTTACTCCGCCTCTGCAAAAGGTCTAAAGTTAGCACGACGATTCGAAGACCTGGTTGCTTAGAACAGGGAGGTGAAAGAAAAGGAGGCGAAACTCTTGTAATTTATTCAAACACATTCGTGAGTTCTATAGCGTAACAATGGGATGTGTAACATTCCACTTGGATTTGAAGTTCCATGCTCCGAGCCGCGCTTCCACTGCGGGGACATTCGGAAGCCAGGCACCAGTTTTACATTTATTACAAAATATTAAATTACCGGCAAAATGTCAGTGTAAATCAAAAACTTTATATGGGGACTGTATTGGGAATAATGCATCAAACACATTTTCAAATTTAGAACTCCGTCCTTCCTATAATTTGTGTGCCAGAGTTGGTAAAAGAAAAATTACATCCTGACAAAAACTCAATAGTTTAGGGTAATGCTCTAATTTGTGCATGTTTTAATGTCCCGTTATTTGATCCATGATTTACAATCTTCAATAACATTAAGCTTGCTAATGTGTGTTTTTGCGTGTTTTTTATATTTTTGAAGTTAAAAAAAGGATGAAATTACACAAGTGTGTGTTCGCTTGTTCGACTCTTTATACATTCAAAAATGGATGAGAAATCATTGAAAGGGACAGCGAACAGTTGCTGTGATACCATTTTCTGATGTAGGAATTCTAAATCCTGAAATTTATGCGCTCTTTTATCTCACCACCTGGTCAACAGTTGCAGATTAGCGCATAACTTTTCGGCGGCTTGGAGCATGGGGTCAAAGGAGAGCGACTTGATTCCAGTCCTTCTCTATCACGTCCCTGCTTATGGGGCTTTCACATACACTCCGGGGCCCGTACGGCGAGTGAAAACAGACATTTTGGGAATTTTCGGCCGCTGTCCGGCCGGCTGCCGTAAAGTTCCTACGGGCGCCGGGACAGTTTTTTAAGCCGTACGGGCACCGTGGTGCTGAGTTGTCTGCTCCCAATATTCCCGGCGTTTTTATCTGACCGTTAGGCCGAAGAAAGCCCGTAAAGAGCCCGTAGGGCACCTTACGGGTCCCGTGCGGGCTCCGGACGTTGCCCGGACGGGCCCCTCACGATTTCGAGGGTCAATTCTCATGAAAAATCTTTACGGGCGCCTTGCGGTGCTCAAGGGTTCCGTATGTGTACCCTACGGCGCCCTCACGGGCCCCTCAAGAGCCCCGGGTGATATGCACAACAATAGGCGTCTGCCGTCCGGGGGCCATTTAAAATGAATATTGCCCGTGCGGGTCCCTCACGGCGGCATCTCGAAATGTACAACGCAGTTTTAAATACAGGAGATGCGGATACCAGAGGACACCTAAAGAGTGAGTCAGAAAAAATGTGCCACTTTTTAAAAGTTGTATTGTTTGAAGTATGAATATTTAATCATGAGTTTCATGATACGTCTTGATAGAGTTATCCTCCCAGTACATTGAGGTACCATTTTCATTTGAATCTCTGCATGCATGACTGAACATCAGACAATCTTTACAAGACTACCAGATCTCACTTGCGCTAAGTTGCTAGGTGAGGAATAAAATATTGTTTTGAACAAAGACAGCGATTTTTTTCAATTATCCAATTATCCAGACAGACAAAAAACACAAATACACACACACGCACACACACACACACACACACAACACACACGGTGCCCATCGTTTCATAATTAGCCCTTTTCTGAATGAGCATTGATTTTTATCAAGATCGCTGAATGTTTAAGTGGCATAACCCTAAATATCTTTCCCTTTTGTACACATTCACTACCACCATCATGTCATCATCATCATCATTGTCATCATCTTAATCTTCATCATCATCATCATCATCATCATTAACATCATCATCATCATCATCATTATCATGAAGCACAACATCCACCAATACGCACCAAGAGGACAGCGGCCACTCAACTTTTCGTACGATAACAAGAATTCCCGACAAAAAGTAACAGTTTGGGTAGGCCTTGTCGGGAATGGAATGCTCATTTGTGTGCGTGTGCCTTTGCATATGCGTGTGTGTGTGTGTGTGTGTGTGTTGGTGTGTGTGCGCGTGTCTGACTGCGTTTGTTCAATGCACTGTTTTATTCCTCACCCAGTAACTTGGCGCAAGTGAGATCTGGCAGTCTTGTAAAGATTGTCTGATATTCAATTTCAATTCAATTTCAATTTAGTATTTTATTGTCCATTTCTGGATATTTGATTCAGTGATGCATGCAGAGATTCAAATGAAAATGGTACCTAGATGTATTGGGAGGATAACTTTATCAAGATATATCATGAAACCCATGATTATATTCATACTTCAAACATACAACTTTTAAAAAGTGGGACATTTTTTCTTACTCGCTCTGTAGTTCAGTGCACCGCACGGCACCCGGTCGGGCGCCTTGAGGACCCCGGCCGGCCCCCGACAGGGCACCTTCCGGGAGCCCTCGGTACACCTGCTCATCGGACAGAGCCCGTAAGGTTACAGGTCGGCACTCGGCCGGCACCCTGCCGGCACCCTTACGGGCGCCTTGCATTTTACTCGACCAATTTTCTCAGGGCACCTCCCGGGCGCCGCAGAATAATGTGACCACACATGCCGTAGAAATGAAAATCGGACGGTTCCCGTACGGTCTCTAAATCCACGGCAAGTCGCCGGGAAGGGAAAATCGTACGGGGCCCGGTTTATATGTGACCTAGGCATAAGAAGCACTATTAATGCCGAGGTAAAATATAACTGAAAGGTGAAAGATAAATTAATATGGTATACTGAAAGGTGAAAGATAAATTAATATGGTATACTGATTTTTGTAGTGGTTTTTAGTCCCTATATTGATTAGACGCGAAAGCAGGAAATGTCGAGTGATTAACATTTGAATAATTACATGAACGATGATGACATTGTAGGCGATTTTAACTGAGATGTTCGTTTAAACACTGCCACTGTATTAATTTCTCTTTAACTTTCAAAAACATTGTTATCGTTACAAAGCAGCAAAAGTTTGATTGTCACAAGGATTGTGGAAAAATATGTCGGGCTTTTGTGCAAGCTCAAAGATAAGGCCGATAACCGGTCATGCCCATACCATTAAACTAAAAAGCTATTGTTCAAAGGTTAATTGAAAAGGTTGATTATGTAATGCAGAGGAATTAGTGTATACTATGAAGTTTCGGAGCAATGCACAAAATATGTCAAGAAATTGACAGCATCTTGCTGACAATTGCATGCACTGGACATGTACTATGGGACTACTACCACATATGGCATGAACATGAATTTTTATCTAAACTTTCAACTAGTTCTTGTCATATTTTATATGTAAAGATATTTAAAGAGCAGCTATTCGAGGGATTTGTCTACTTTGGTATGTTTCCCAAAGGACACAAAATATATTTTTTTAAGCTCACTAATAAAAATCATTTTCACCTGAAAACAAAATGTTCTATAAGCAGATGCGCGCTACACGGATATACTTAATACATCATACTCAATGATAATGTTGATAATAGTGATTATTGTGAATATAATGATAACAACACCAGAAATAATGATGCTTATATTAAACTTCACAATTTTTGAAGATAAAATTATAGAAAAATAATAACAGTGGCAGCAATAAATCTAAAATCTTTTTAAAGAAAGATCTTGAAAAAAATGAATGTCTAGGAAAGATATTCATCAGTGCTACCAATCAATTGTGACATTTCAAAATGCAGAAGCTTTGATGAATACTTTTGGGGAATGTGTTCGATTACAATAACAAATAAAAAAGTTATAAAATCTATTTATTCGCATGGCTTATAAAGAAAATAACACCAGATTAATTACTTTAGAATATGTGGAACACCATTATAAAATGACCTGTTTATCAACTTAAATTAAGCCAGGAATTCACCATAAATTATTGGAATATCATTGACTCCCGCATTTCATATATGAGAAGACAAAGCTTAAGATATAATTTTGCAAGTTTAATACTTCTAATTCAGCAGATCTATTAAATCCACGGTAGAATTTATATATAAATAATGCATATGCTCAGTGCTTTCAGGTTGAAAAGAAAAGATCAACTCTGTTTGATTAAATTCTGCCAAAACATACGCGTCGGATTGAAATGAAACCATACAGTATCTAAGTATTAGTTTAGTCAGATTTTTTGAAAGTCTAGGTAATTTAAATTTATATGTGTTCTTAAATGAATTAAGGTAATTTGTTGAATTCTGTCAAACTGGTCGATTTTATAAAGAAAATGTGCATAATGTAGCTATATTATACTCTACTTTGCTTGAGACAGCATATTACACTAACACCCTCGCTTTAACTGAGCCGCAATAATACAAAAGGAGCTGAAGCGGTCAAGAAAATTCTTCTTACCAGGGCCCTAGCTGTCTTACAAAGAGTTGCGATTGATCCAAAACAATCGCAAGTCCTCCAATCAATCACAAGTTTGCAGTCTCCTATCTCTTATGTACATAGTTGCGATTAAATATCAACTCTTTGTAAGACGGGCCCCGGTATCTATTTCCCTCTCCTACATGTGTGGAGAATATAAAGTAATGTCTTGCCAAGAACGAAATACTTTTTTGGCAGGGATTTGAGCCGCGTACCTTGTGATTCACACTGCGGTGACATATGCACCAGGGCCCGTCATATAAAGAGTTGATATTAATCGCAACTTATTTGCGATTGATATCAATCGCCACTTCGCACATAACAGATATGAGACTGCACATTTGCGTTTGATTGGAGGACTTGCGATTAATTTGGATCAATCGTTACTCTTAGTGAGACGGGGCACAGAGCACAACAACCTGAAGTAGCACCTTGCGTAGCATAATCATGGCGATCAAACCACGCTACCCCCTCCCAAGATCAATACTCTATCCACTAAGCTGTCTCTTCTCCTAATCCCACATTTACCCAACTCCAAATCTAGGTGATACAAATATACTTGATTTAGGTCTTGAAGAAGATCAGATAAATCATATGACTTTATCTTTCTAGAAAAAAACACCACCCTGACGTGGGTGAGACGTCCGTGCCAATTTATTTTCATAGGCATAAAAATCGGTATTTTTTAAAGGAAGAATTGGCAAAATTCTATCAAGAATCTAAAACGATAAACTTTTACGTTTTTGTTTCCTATTAATTTGCAGTAGGTAGTTGAATTTCCCATTTAAGTTTCAATTAAATGACAGACTAGCGCCTGCATTACATGTTACATATTATATTAAAGCTAATTGTGTCCAAAAATTTAAAAATTTGGCCTATCGATATTTCGTTTCGTTTGGGGGGGGGGGGTAAGGTATGCTTTTTTGGGTCACCCATTACCACAATTTTTTTTGTTTTTTGTTGTTGTTGTTGTTGGTATTAAACAAAATACAAAAGGTGGGGTTTCCTCCAAAAGACACACACATACAAAAAGGTTAAAGAGGTTGGGGGTTCAACCCCCAACCCCCCCCCCCCCGCCCTGCGTACGCGCCTGTGAAGAGCCCTTACATATAAGTGATTACAATTTTCACACGTTATGACTTTCCTTTTCTTTTTTTAAGATTTCGTTCCCACTTTTATTTTTCTGTTTTCTTTTAGAATAGTTCGTCTTTTAAGGTCGGATTTCATTTTAAAGGAGAGAAACAGAGAAAAATGGCCTGAAAAAGTTTAATATAATAATAAGATTAATAATGATAATACCAATTCTAATAATATTCAGGGTTTTCAAAGCGCTCAATACATCAACGATGTCTCTAACCGCGTTACAAATTCATGTAGGCTAAATTATTACCCCGGTCATCGGATTCAGGCATCCTACCGGGTACAGATTAATAACCTTGGTGCATGGAGAGTGGAACATACATGGGATTACTTAAAAAGAACCACAAATGAGAGTCAAGTGAATGAACCCTTGCAAAACGATATCTCCTTATATTATATAACAACATTACCGCGGGACGCCCTAAAACAAAAATGGAAGATAAACAAATGATCGCGGGGGAGGGAGGAGGCCACAGTGCGTGATACTTGACCTCTGTTATGAATCTTAATTGGTTATAAAGAAATTAATTGAAAAAATGGTCTCACCGGACAAATTAATCATTCTCATCAAACCCGGTTTCATTTTTGACAAGTAAGATAATTAAAAACAGTTTGGTTATAGACCCACGGAAACCATAGACAATCAACGTGGGGTTCTCATAATTACGTGATTTTCAACTTGTCAAGTTGAAAATGAGATTCTCAATAATTACGCCCCAATCAAAGCACTTACCAATCTCTGGATTTAGACTGGTCGTCTTGAGAAATGTTGCGGATCAAATGTTATTGTAGAATCACATTAGTACCATTGTGTACGAATTGTATTTCTTATGCAACAATTCAAAAATGACATCGTAGCAAATCGCTGCTGTGCATGCTTAAATTATCGTTTTTTTTTAAGTAATTAGGCCTATATCAAATTTAAATGAAAATTCCTTAAAATGTATCCCCTCTCCTTCTCTCTCTCCCTCGCTCTCTCCATTTAGGCTATGTCTCAACAACAAAATTGTACCAGTCGTTACCCCCTTCACATACACGGATTTTTCTTACGAGTTCTTACGGATTGCCAACTCGTAGTCAATCGCATGCATCCGTAAATAACTCGCTGGTATCCTTAAATAACTCGTCACAACTCGCAACAACTCGTAGACACTCTTAATGATCCGTGAAAGGAGAGACAATTTTTTTGACATGTCAAAAATCTTCTTAACATTGTCCACGGATTAATTTGTCCGTAAATAGCTCGTAAATAGCTCGTAGCAATCCATAACCATCCGTAAAACGATCGCAACAACACGTAACCATCCGTAAACTGCTCGCAAGAATCCGTAAATGACTCGTAACAGATTTTTGTAACGATTCGTTACGGTTAGTTTACGATTTGTTTATGGATTATTTACGGACTATTGCGCGCAGGTTACGGATGGTTACGTGTGCTTACGTGTTCTTTACGATTTTATTAGGGGCTTTTTAGGATGGCTTTACGGATTGATACGGGTTTTTACGAGAATTCTAAGTGTAGTTACGAGTACTTTACGAATAGATACGTATACTTTACGTATGCTCACGACCTGTTTACGATTTGGGATAAGGTATAAAAGCTGCAAATTCGAACACTTCATTTTCAGTTGTTATTTTTTGGCTAAAAATCGTAAGGACTCGTAAATACTCGTAACTTACTCGTAACTATTCGTAACAACACGTAAACAGATCGTAACTAACACGTTAGTTGCTCGTAGTTATCCGTGACAACTCGTAACAAATCGTGGACTGTTGCCGTAAATACATCGTAATCACTCGTAATAATCCGTAATAAAACGCAAACAGCTCGTAATAACTCTTAAACCGGTCGTAAAAGTGGCCAAGTCGTAAGGATCCGTGAAAGATCCGTGAATTTGTGCGATCCGTAAGAACTCGTAAGAAAAATCCGTGTATGTGAAGGGGGTATGTCCCATCATTTTTTTCCTTAAGAAAAATAAATCAATATATTTCAATCCATAACAACCTCATTGCAATCGAGCTCCCTTTCTTCCTCCCCCCTATTCTCTCTCTTTCTCTGTATCTCTGTCTATCTGTCTCTCTCTCTGTATCTCCCTCCTCTCTCTCTCTCTCTCTCTCTCCCTCTCTTCCTCTCCTTCTCTCAGTTTTCTTCTTCATTCTTGTACCAATCCTTGTCTCATTAAACCAATATGCCTTTACTCCTTGAAAAACGTATTGCAAATGCATATTGCAATTATCGTGCTCTCTCTTTCTCTCTCTCTCTCTTTCATTCTCTCTCTATCTATCTCTCTCTTTCTCTCTGTCTCTTTCTCTCACTCTCTCCGCCCCTCTCTCCCTGGCAATCGAACCGTAAGTGGGCTTTTAATATACCACTTAAACAGACAGGCCGTAGAGCTCCAAATTGGAAATCAGACAAGACTACTAATTATATCGATATTACAAAGCCTTCGACGGGGTTGAACTAATGGATGTTAGGAACAGACTGACAAACATACATCTCCTAATAATCTAAAGGGAGTAGGATAAACTTGTGGTATTACGAAGGAGCTGATTGTGTGTGTGAAATTAAAGTACATGGTCTTAACTTTCTTCGCCGGAAATTGGATGGGCTAAAAAAAAACGTGCGGAGCTGCGATTTAGGGAAGATATTGGCAAATAGGAAGGGGTAATATTACCAGGCAACTGGAAGTGGTGTATATCAATCAAACTGGCGTGGCATTGGAAAATGAAATGAAGAATAGAGAACATTTATTCTTTTGCATGAAGTTTGTTTGCCTTAGAGGAGCCAATATTTCCTCTGTCGATAATTCTAAATCATATTTCTTTTATTTGTATTTCAAGATCGATCGAGATAATATTTTCTTAATCAGCTGCGTATAGGTCAGTGATTAAATCACACCTCATATATAGTTCGAGATTCCACTATCTCATGTTTACGGAAGACCACCGTAAGAAAAAAAGCGAATAGAGTATTTCAGATTATTAATTCATGCTTTATTAGAATCTTATTCACAAAATAAAATTTCTGTACACACAAAAGAAAGCGTAAGTTTGACACAATTCTTTCAATGATATACATATAACACTTTCATTAATATTCACTTAAAATTCATTCAAAGATACATAACATTTTAATCAATTCAGCAAGGAATATGATAATATGTCGAATAATTTCAATTGCAGCTATCTACATTACAAGTCAATACAATATAGATTCAAATATTTCAAATTCTATAATGATAAATCAGAAATGCAGCTCATTCTTGTGCGCTACATTTTCGTCATCCTAAGAAAGAGAGGTTGACAACATGGTTGAAGAAACGTTAACCCATAGAGTCGGTGACAATATTGCAAAAGACTACAAATACTAAATAGGATAAACAGATAAAATATAATTATATTTCCCCTTAAATCAATTGATACTTCACAATGTTATACCCTATAACATATCTTTCGCCGGATAACATCTCCTTTTTTCCAAAGAAAAAAAAAAATCATAATTTTCTTGAAAACAATGCAATTTGTACAGTGCAGATAATTGGTGATGTTACAAGCTATTGTTTTACTGTCAAACCTTGTTGTCTCTGAGACTATGTATCAAGAATGTTTGAGACGAAACGATAAAAACAACATCTAGTGAAATAATTTCTAAATAAATGATTTTGAATGAATTTTGGCCATTATTCCTCCAATTTTTTTTTGCCGAAACGCATTTAGAAAACAAACAAAAAATACAAGGGAGGAAAATTTCTATTTCAAAACAGCAAGCTTGTATCTTTTATTGAAAGCCTCCCATTTCTCTAAGCATCGGATAGATTATTCACAATTCAAACACTATAATATTATCTAGTCAATTACATAACTAGTACCTTATGTTCATTTTTATCATTAACTTGTAAACTTCGTCTTGAGATTCAAATATATTGTATAACAATGACAATATTCCATATATAAAGTTATAAATAAATCAAATAAAATTGCATGCAAATACATGTAAGTCCTTGTATTCAATTAAATTGCCACCAGAAGGAACATTGAATGATGTTTAAAGTAATTTAAATCTTAAATATCGCGTACGTATTAGTTCCCCGTTTGACTTAATAATCTAATCTGATCAAAATAATGATTCTAATTTGATGCGAAAATGTAGCAGTGATTTGTTCCGTAATTCAACATCACCTTATTCTTCTCAAGTCTGGCAGGATGCTTAATTGATAAATCTACCTCAGGAAGCTTACGACGACCACTTTTTTTAAATATAAATTCACTTGACCCTCGGCAGCACTGGCAGCACAGCTAAAGCAGGGGTAATAATCTCCAAGTTTGGAAGCGCTTAGTGATTCTAATAAGCGCTATATAAAAACTGAGTATTATTATTATTATTACATGTTTACAAATCATAAACCCTAGATGATATAAAATAATGTTAAAATGAATGAATATCATATCAAATAAAATTAAATTAAAAGACAGGACAAAATGTATCATTTATTTAACAGAAATAAATCAGTTTTTGAATATTGCACGTTCTACTCCATATAGGGCTCAATAATTACTCATAAAATTTAACATAACTTATGGTTTTCCATTCATAAATTTATTAAATATAATATTTTGTTTAGAATGACACTATGGCCTTCATCTCAATAGATATAGCGTGTATGAATGGGTGGATATTGACGCATAGGCACCGAAAGTCTTAAGGCTCGTTTCATTAGCACGCATTATTTGAAACAATTCTATATCTTACCAGTACAAAATGAAACTGTCAGAACAAGACTGGTCAAATCCTACACGGTATTTGTTGTTTCATTCATTTAAACAAATTCTTAACATAATTCTTTTGAAAATGACCTTGACTTCACAACGTGTACAGAGCGCAAATTTTCGAGAGACCCCTGCACAAGCCAGCGGCTACAATGATGTTGTGTGGAAGTGGGGACGATTATCACTTCCAAACTATCAGTTTAACTTTAGAAGCTTCTTGCACTTATTGGGGTCAGACGTGACTGAAATAGATGTCACCCTCGGATCAATCTTAGGATAGAATTGAAATAACATGTTGTCAATTTGTTGGTGGGAGATTGGGGCGCGGTTCTAGAAGAACGCGGTTCTAAAAAAAAAGAGTCCAAAAAAAATCGCCACGGCTCAGCCTGCCGCTGAATAAGCGGGGGGGGGGGGGGGGGGGGGTAAGAGGACATTTTTTTTTTTTTTTTTTGGTATCGAAATTTGAAAATTTGACATTTTTCTTTGTTGGGGGGGGGGGTGAGGTCACCCTTTTTAGGTCAGTAATGGGCATTTTTTTAATTTTTTTTTATAATAATTAACAATAAAAACCCACAGGGGGGGTTAGGGGGTTGTAGGGGGATTTACACACATAAAAATACCAAAGGGGGGTTCAACCCCCAACCCCCCCCCCCCCTGCGTACGCCCCTGTGTTTTCGTTATCTATTTCCGAATTTTGTATTGCGTGAATGCTCAATACAAATTATTGCTTTCAAATAACCAAACCTGACGATTGGAGGAGGGGGAGGGGGGTACTAAAGTGAGCCAACATCCCTCGTCATCCTTGAGAAAATAGAAGCTATTTATCTTCGTGCAACTATTACCTCATATCTGTACAAATCAAATATCAAGCCGAGCCCAATAATGCACCACCAGTTGCAGCCATCTATACTATGAAAATGATTTTCTCGCTCATCGACTTTTAGAGTCGTTTCTCTCTCCCGGGAAAATAATGATGAAGGCCCTAGTTCACGATACTTCTCATTAAGTATTTCAAAGTTTTATCTCTATTCCAGTAGTAAGGAACATGCTATGAGTGGGTAAATACAAATATATCACACACATGTTCCGAAGAATACATTCAGAAAATACTTCTTTTCAGCCTGCAATCCCTGTATTCCATATCGCATGGAAACTGAATAAAACAATAAAGCTTGAAGACAGTCCAGACAATTGATAAGAAACATGATGCAAGTGCAGCTTTTCAATCGATATTTCCTCAAACATGATCTTTTGAAGTTCATCCTTTCCATCAAAAGAAGGATATCGTCGGTGAAGGATGGGGTAGATGGAGTCACGACCCCTCGTCAACGGTGGAATATCTTCAGATGCAGAAGCTCTTCCTCGTAGTACGAGAGTAGAAACATGATGCCCCAGCCGGACAATAAACCAATGTTCTGACAGATGAAAATTAAGAGCTTGGATCTCTTCTCCGATTTCTCGTTGAGCGCCATCTGTGGATAACATTTCACAAAAACATCAGACAAGGTCACGCCACGAGTAATAAGAATTATGAATCAACAATTAACGAATGCAGATGAAAATATATTATGACATTTTATGATATGAAATATAAACTTCTGAACTTGTTTTTGTAATATAATAATGTCGATCAAAAAGTTAGAGTTCGCACTGACTCACATATTTATTAAAGAATTATAGGAAATAATTTAGTTGATTCGATAATGTTCTTTTAAATTTTGTTAACGATTTTTTTCTCAATAAGTTTGAGATCAAGTTATAATTGTAAAATTTGTAAATGATTTACATCTGCTTTGAGATCGTTCGTTTTCTGTCACAGAGACATTTTTATTTGTTTCTTCATGACTAGGCATATGCCTTGTTATTTTCCTCTTCTGATATAAAATGATATATTTATAGCTATTTATTTGATTCCTTTAGTAAACTTTGATTTAAAAAAGGTTAACATCATTTGCGTCTCACCACACTCTAACATAAATTAGATAAAGTTTGCCCCATCCATTAGATTGACTTGGTAATATTGACCAAATATTTCGATATTGGGTAAAACTTTTACCCAACTTTTGTTTAGAATGCATTCTTACCTCCTGTAGCCAGCTATGTCTATTACTCATTGCAGGCGATCTCTTCAACGAATGCGATGATGAACCATGAGAGTGACCATGACTGCTATCATCTTTCCGTAACATTCCACCAAACTACAAAAGAAATCAAACAAACAACATAAATGTAAATACAACCCACTGATAGTTTGAAGGGAATACTATTGTAGAGTGATTTTTGAAGCAAACAGAAACCTCACATCGGCTGCCAACGCGGTCGTGGCTACAATTGTATAAAGACCATTCACACGCCAGACAATTATCCCTGACGTCTACCTATGAAAACTACACCGGACTAACATCGTCGAGCACAATACAGTCATAACAACGACTCCCCATTAAAAATTACCCAAATAACCCTCAGATATCAACCTATGGGGGTAATGAAATTAGGGAGTAGTTGTCCTAGGGATAAATTGTCCGGGGCTAGTTGTCCAGAGATAGTTGTCCCACAATGGGTTTCAATAACTCTTGCTTCTTTTCATTGCTCAATGTAGTCATCTCGTTCACGCATTATAGATTTGCAACAGTCGTGTTATGAAAGGAAGCCTTCAAATAGATTTTTTTTCAAAAAGATAAGAATAAACTCGGCCAAAAGGTCAGCCTTTCTCTGGCAGCTGAAGAAGTATGATAATGACTACATTTGGCATCTCTATATTGACCAATAATGCACGGTTGACTATAGTTCGTGATACTATTTTTACCCTCGACTGCAAAAATAGCGAACAGGAAAAGCCTTTCAACCCGTCAGTAGACGTTTTCATTGATAAGGATGTTGTTTTTTGTTTTTTTGTTGTTTTGTGTTTGTATAGGGAACTGATGGAAAGGTATGTTGCCTCGTCTTTAAGCATTTGTTTCTATTTTTATTCATTTGTTGTTTGCGTATCGCCAAATATTTAACAATATGACATTTCATACTACATCACTTGGCTTTAACAGGTTAGTTTTATGATATGAAATACAATGCCAACCTTCCATAGATACTTTCCTGACATATCACAGTTCATAGTAAAAAAAATACAAATACAAATCTAGCAAACAACTACCAGAGTTATGGAACCACTGTATTACAGAATAATTTCATCTCACATTTATTATTCAAAGCAATGGAGTAATTAATCGTTGTAATTTGTAATCACATTAACATGTTTTATCTCATTTACAAAAGTAAACAGCAGATTGTTTCAGAAAGCATTAAATTAGACCTGCCCAACACCTGTAACGTGTAAAAAAATATATTTTGTAAAGACTAGTAAGGATACATTATAAACGATATCCTGAAAATGAGTGGATTAAGAAAGGGTGAATGCATTGTAATAGTCTGGCGTAATGCCTAAACGAAAACTGCATAGTAAAAACCATAGGAAAAAGAAGCTACAGTAAGGGATATACAGAGAAAGTCGAGTTCTTATCAAAAATTCAAAATCAAAGTCACAAGGAAGATTAATAAAAGATGGTAAATACAAAAATTAAATAATTTCAAGGACGAAATTGTCCATTTAAGGAGAAATAGACGGAAGTGTAATTTTAATTTTAAATAATTACTGTAGTAAAAATAAAATCTTACCAAATCAACCATTGAAATATAGAGGAAAAATCCAGCAGTGATTGCAAAAAGCCACTGTTGCGCTCCCTCTCGCGTTCCAATAATTATACCAAGATATAAACCTATAAAGGCAGAACAACCACTCGCAAAGTTCCAGAATACAGCTCGTCCATAACTCATTCCATTCTCGATGAGAACAGCAAAGTCACCTATAAATCAATAAGAAGTAAAGGAGATGACAACAATAAAACATGGATGGTCAATTTCCTTGTACTTGTGGCAATGGTATAGATTCCGCAATTGCCTGTCCAGTTATGAAGAAAACTACACTGTAAAAAAATAATAGTCGAAATAACTCAATAAAATTGAGGAAAAGAATTGCCTTATTTTTATTAAGTAAATATTACCTACGGCATCTTAAGTAGAATTTACTTATTTTGCTGAATAAATTTTTACTCAGTTAAATCGAGTTACATTAACGTCAATAATTTAAGTATTGTAATCATTTTAGATAATTAAAAAAAAGCTATGATAGGATTACATATTGCACGATTTGGGACCCATCTAATCTAACAAGTAACATCCACTAATCATTCACTACTTCTATTTAAGATTAATCACTAATCACTAACACTACTTCTATTTAAGATTTACATACGCTTCAATTCGACACATATTGAAAGGCTCCAAATTTTATATATACTTGATCGTAGCATCTTAAAAGGAAAATTGGTTGACAATTTCCTGAAATATCAAGTTTTGATTTGTTTTGAACTGGGTAACAATTAAAAATTGTCTTGTCTTTGCTTAGCCATGTTAAATGAATTATTAAATATTTTAAAGTCCTTAAATTTTCATTCAACCACAAAAAAGAATTGTTTTATTTAAAAAAGAGTTTAATTTGGTCTTAATGAATATTCATAAATTATGTAAATATTTCTATTACGCACTGCATCGGTCCTTACTTTAAAAAGATAAGAATAATCAACATAAATTGTTTGAGTAATACGTATAATTTCTGATTTTGAGTTAAAATTACTAAATTAATACAAGCTGAAATTACTTAAAGTTGTTATGTCTTTGATTTTACTTAAATATTCCACGTATGTTCTACTAAATTGAAAGTTTGAGTTAGCAAGACTTAAATTTAGTGCGTAAGTGGCAAAACTAATGTTTTCAAGTAAATTCTACATGGAAAAAATACGTAAAAATTACCAATGAACAAATTATTTGTTACAGTGTATACAATAATTAATATCAACGCAATTTCCCTTACTATACATGAGTGCTTCTATTTAAAACTGTCATTTAATTATCAAATAAATAAACAATCATTAAACTAAATTTACAAATTAAAAAAATAGTTTTAAAAAAAACAACACCTAGTCGTAAAAGGCTTTTAAAAAAAGAAAGGGATGAAGTAGACTAGGGTGTAAACTGTCTCAAACAAAGTTTTTCTATCTTATACATGTCCATTAGTAAGTATACTTATCAAACTTCAGCAATCAATTAATTAATGTCGATGACCACATCATACCTACCTAGCTCGTGAGGTATTTCATGGCATAATACAGCGATACTCGTTGATACTCCTACAAATATATTGGATGTGAAAGCAGCTCCTATTACTAATCCATCGAGTGCATTGTGTAAGGCATCCCCTATAAGTACCATGATCGAAACAGGCGCCATTCCTGACGGAGAGAAAAAAATCAACCGCTGTTACCCTGTCTATCTTTGACTAATGATACGGTCCATACGGACAAGAAAATACATGTTTTAGAGGGAAACACTTTTCAAGGGTCACACAAATATGGTCTCTATAGACACGTTGTGTTTCTGTTAATGTATTCGCTAACGCAGTTTCGATTTTTTTTTTTTTTAAATAGCAATAACAACTTTACCATACATTTTGTCTACACTACATGTTTTATACATATATTTTAGGATTTTTCAAATGCCATGTTAAAGATACGATTTTATTGATTGCATCGGAGTCTGGTTCAAAGTACCAAATATTCTGAAACATTCAAATCTTGAAAACGTGATTACGAAAGTGATCCTTACAAGACATTTTTTTGTTGAACACTACAATGGCTTCGCTAATAATGATAACATACAAAGCTGTTGTTAAAAACAGAAGCCTCGATTCCAAGGGCAGTATTTAACAAAAAGAAAACGTGTTTATTCATCTTCTTAGTTCTGTTCTACGATTTTGCATGATATCTGCAAATAACAATAATTTAAAAAACAGAACATTGCATCACTGAAAGTCCGTTTTCTGTTATATTTCTGTCTTTCTTTCTTTCTTAAAATCAATATTATATTTTATCTGCTGGCGTTTTGTCATCAAAATATGAAACAATTCTTTAAATGTTTCTCAATAATTATTGATCAAAATATGCCTTTGATTAGTCAAGCAGATGTTGATTATGATATAACAAAATAATGTTTTACCTCTCATGAGAAATGATCTTTTTTCATCATCCTTTTGCTCCTGAACGAGACTCTCAAAACATCGCTCCTCCACGTCGTTATTGCCGTTCATATTTACCGACAGAGGCTATGGAATTAAACACGATGCATCATTAATATCATTCGTCTAATAGAATGGTCACGTTTCCTGTTAGACATGGTGTTCACGTGCAATCTTATGCAAATTAGGCGTGGTCGGTTGAGAAATGGGGGTCACACGAAATCGTATACAATGATATTTTTTGTATTTTTTAAAAACTTTGGTTGAGAGATATTGATGACGTACAATCGTGTACAAGGTATAATTTGGAGGCCCTTGTTGCTCTCGTGGAATTTTATACAAGACAACATTGGTTAAAATCTCTTCTAGTGTAATTCACAGAAACACCTATTGAAATTATTTGCAAACACGTTTCTTCTTTCATTAAAATCAATAGGTTATACTCTGGTAGATCCACGATGGTATTGTAAAAAGAGACTGTGGTTTGCAGAATAGATAATCATATCATTTTCATACTGAAAACGGATTTTTGTGGTTTAATTATTTTATTTGAAGTTGAATTTTCGACGGGTCGTCCGATATGAATTTGCTATGAGGTTCCAAGTGTCATACTTGAGACCTGTTACATTCTTGACGGTATAAGACTTAGCAATCATACAAATTCTTACCAATAATTGTTACTAAGTATCAACGTTTAGATTGATTTTGTGGTTAGAGTGATTTTCGTACAAGTTCATAAACGTGTACTCTGGCAACCAAAAATCAGCATAGACAATTATTATTTGACAAAAAAAAAACAAAAAAACAATTAAAACGAGAAAAAAAAGTATGAATAGAAGAATTCATACAATATATTGTCAGTTAGTATCACTAATGATGCCAAATTTCATAATGATTGCAACATTTTTGAAAAAGGAATATACTACATTCTCTAAGTCTGTTAGACAAGTTAGATCAAATGTTGACAAATGTTTGTATAAATTAAATGGAATGTCAGTAAGACGACTGCCAAATGAATTTGAAATAATTGTTCGAAGCTAGTTGTTGATTTGAGTAAATAAATGTTGCAGTATAGGTCAAATCCATGGCCTTTGGTTATTTTATTTCCAACACATTACCTAGTATGGCGAAGTTCTGCACATAAATTGGCTTCAAATGGATAATTTCACTTCATATTTTGGTCTCATCTAAGTTCTTAGAATTGCTATGAACTTAATATACAGTTATCAGGGACATAATACTGACTAACAATCAATCGTTAGAGGCTATTGTGTCTCCAATCTTCTTCTACTGAATCATATCTTTCCATGCATTGCATCTATCTGTAACAAATTATTCTTATTAAGGTTTCAATTTATTGTAAATTTGCGATCGATTGAAGGAGATACGAAAAATGTTCGGGAGATACAATCAAACGTGACTGTTTATGTTGCAGGGCCCTGATGAACTAAAATCTTAGATGCCGTCGGTATTACGTATAGGAAAAACCAAGGAGATTTCCTTGGAAAAACTAGCTTGGACCTGCCCTCCTTTAAATATTTCTTTCACATATTGAATTTTGAGAGTTTACCGTTAAAGTACTTGGTTCTGGAAGGTTGGGTAAACCATTGTCTACATCAGTCAGCCAAACCTGTTCCGCTTGCTGATTGAATACTGATGTCTTCTCATCACAATCCTAAACAAACATTGAGGAGAAAAACAATCATGAATTGAGATACGATTGTAAAGATTATAAAAAAAGTCTTTAAGAATCAATAGTACACGCATGATGAGATGCACACCCTCTTCCTCCCTAGGCAAGATACAATTCTATTGAGTATTTTTTTCTTCATATGAAATAGATTTGTATAGATTCTATTTTCGTATGTTCTAGTAATCCTGTTCTTTTGTTTATTATGCAGAAGTCTTTCTTTTCTTTCTTTTTTGGCGCAAGTGCGCATTTGATTTCAAGTGGATTTCGTGCCTTATAAGTTTCATATAATTATTTATATTATCAACTAAATAAATTGCTTATTATTATCAATTTCAACATTAACCACATCAACAAATCGAACACAATGATATTTCTAGCCTACTGACAAGAATACGTTTGGATAAAATGAAAACTATTCCTGCCATGAATTCACTCCTATAGTGCTTTGCTCGATTACATTTCATCCCAAAGACAGACAGAGGGGAACCCTACTGTATATGGCGGGCTAAACGTGCCATATTCAGGACAGCTATACAACTATACATCCAATAAATGAATGTAAAGTTTAGGCCAATCAGAACGCAGGAAACTAAGGCTATGCCGCATCCATCGAAAGCATGTATAGTTTCCAGCGTGCGGATATGGCGTGCGAAGTGCCATAACGTTACGACTATACAACTACACGACTATACAGCCATCGAATGAACGTAAAGTTCAGCGAAGTGTAATACAATGCCCCCCAAAACCCCTGATCAGGGGTTTTAACTCTGCACTATAGCGAAAGAAAAGCCCCTGACCAGAGGTTTCACTCTGCACATGCAGTAGTTTCTCTCTGCGCAGGGGTTTCTCTGCTTGTGCAGAGTTGCGCAGTAGTTTCTTTCTGAGCAGCAGAGAAACCCCTGCACAGATGTTTTGCTACTGCACGTGCAGTAGTCGCCTGACTGGTAGGAGGGCGTTAGCTCGAATTTCAGGTTAAAAAATGAAGCGTTAAGCAGAAGGGCGTTAGCACTAAATCGCCTCAAACTTTTATGAAACTGACTTATTTCCGAGAAAAAAGGTGTGGCCGTGTTCTATTATAACATTTCTATTAGTCGGTTAAAGAAGCTACACAAAGAAAATTCACTAACAACTCATAATTAGAACAAATTACATATAGATGGAAAGATTTTCTCTTGAAAAACACGAACAATTTGCTGAGAAATCATATAGATATCATGGAAAGGCGTACAATGCAATTTTTCAAGACCCTCCTTAGACCCCCGAACGCCCCTGAACGTAAGTCAAACACACAAGCGTAGCGAGCTCTAAATAATGACGTCACACACTGGACGAACAGCTCAGTGCCATGTAGCAGTATGCAGCTAGCCAGCCGTGTCCCGTATGTGACGTCACAAATATTGACGCTCTACAATGGACCGCTGAAGGCAGAAAATCTAGATCTCAAAACTAACATTTTTGAGAGTTGATTACTGCGGGCCCCAAACATATTTTTAAAAGAAGAGTTGTTGTATTTGATCGGCAAGGCTTCCCCTTCGCAATGATATAAGTTTTGCATCAATTCAAAACACTTTTGATTTCTTCGTGTGGCTACTTTAACCAAATTTTCGGGAAGGAAAGCAGTTTAAATATAAAACATATCTTTAAATGCGAATAATTCGAAAAGTATTTTTTCGAGTCGCTCGCGCTAATTACGCCCTTCTGCCAGCCGGCCGACTCTCTACGCAAGCAGAGAAACCGCTGATCAGGTGTTTTGCTACTGCGCGTGCAGTAGTTTCTTTCGGATGATAGAGTCCAGCTGCTTGAAGGGGACACATAATACGCCAGGTAGAATCAACTATTGTGTACCTTTGTTTGGATCAAAATGCTAGATCACGAGCTTCTTACTGTATTTCTTTTTTCTACTCGTTGTTACACACATGCAATCCAATACGAAAAAACATTACAATACTAACTTCTACCAATCGCGAACATCTTCTTGTCTCCGCGTCTTCGCTGGTCTTTCTGCTAAACAAGGCATTCATCATCGACTCGAAGAGGAAGAAGAAATAAATAGCTCCAAGAACCGTCAACATTTTGAACATAACATCCATACTGTCGATCTCGACAAAGGTCAAGCTGTGAGAGTCGTTACCATCTGGTTTATGATGTCCATGGCCGTCATCGCTAGCGCCTCCGTGTTTGTGAAGACCAAGGGCCTGGTGAACATTGACACGAGAAGCAACATTAAGAAAATCAAGAAGAAATTAATCTTATTAGATTACTGGGGAGGAATACGTTGTATTTCTCTGATAATAGGGACTTTTAGATTTGCGCGCCGACATAGTGGGCTGCTACGTGTGACGTCCTTCAATGCCTTAAAAGGACGTCACATGTAGCAGTCCACTATGTCGATGTGCAAATCTAAAAGTCCCTAATATGGTCATTGTAAAACGCAAGTCTGGCTTTGGGAAACTATATGTTTGTAAACGATTTAAATGGATATTTTGAAAAGTACTTTACAGTCATGTTAGATTGTCAATAAAAAGATGAAAGATCATTAAAGAATTATTGAATTGATAATTATAGTCTGTCAACAAATATTATATTCGAAAATCTAGTTTGGGTTATACATTTCCTGACACAAATCGTTACAATATAGTTACGATGTTATCAACATTGACAACATCTTCAAGTCCGATTTCATTTGAATTTCACATCCATCATCATCCATACTTGCTATAATATCATTCAGGTTGTAAGTGTAGAAGGTTGGATACATACATACATGCACCACATGAAGTTCCCAAACAATGTGCAATTACTCAAATTACAATCAACCACTAAATTATTAATTCCCCTTGTAAATTTGATGTCTTTTGTGTGTTTACGTAACTCAAGAATGAAAGGTGGACTGGTTGAATTAGGGCCCTCGTTAAATGCTTTTTGATGTAAGCTTTAATATGTCATATTATTAAGAAATATAAATATCGAGACAAATCTATTTGTCACATATTTAGAAAATTACAAAACTTGGTAAGGGTATGATTACTTTAGCTGTTAACTGTATGTCTCATCAGGTCATTTAGAAGTAGGTGATCGGTTGGCTGATAGAGAGGAAACGAAAAAGTGGAATGATGAACATCCACCCAACATTCACGGATGCGGACTAATAAACTCTGAGTGAACGTAAGAAGGAAGCATAATTACAGAAAGAGAGAAATGGCAAAGAAATGGAGAGAAAAAACGCGAAAAGGGGCAGGGAGAGGGGGGAAATGAATCTTCACTTTACGAGCTCACTAACTGGATACAGAGACCCAATCATAACTTCTCTAAAGGATGTACTGTATCTAAAGTAAACCCCACTGCACAGTTCACGGCCGGACTATGACTAATTTTTTTGAATGAAAATTAAAAGAGCATTCGATAGCAAATTTCAAATATGTGAATTCTGAGTGAGGAAGATGAAGTGTTATATGAATGACATCCAAATTTCAGGATATTAAAAGTCTTCCAGCTGTAGGAAAACCCCAGTCGGCTACGAATCGTAGTGACGTCATACCAGTTACTTGACGGGCCATGACCGGTAGCCGACATTACCTTTGCTCCTACTGGAGGTCCGAGCGTGAAACATAAATTTCGATAGTGATATTTCTCATGAGCTCGTCAGACGCAGCTAAGGGATAAAACCCTTATGAAATTCCATATTTAATCCTACTGTAATTTTTTTTTACAAATTCATAGCCATAGTCCTAGTTAGTCGCGAGTTGTGCGGTGAATTTTTCTTATTTTTTAAGTTTACCTCTGGGATAAGATGCATGACTGCATCTCCTGACAAAGTACTGATGGAGAGAGCCACAAAGGCATGGATGACGTATTGTTGCACCTTGTTACTAAGACAAGGTAAAATAAGAACAGCTAGTATTGATACAGCCGTGATGATGAACACAGAGAGCGTTCCATAACCATAAACTGCAACAATAAAACAAGAAGAGAATAAAGACGGTAATGTCGCGATGACAGATAGTGTCTAATAACGATAAACTACACAATTGAAAGGAAAAAAACGAGGGGGTAAGTGAGCGCCACCATTATCAGATTTCCTAGAATTCATAAAAGCATAGGAATATTCGAAGAATTGCCACAACTATTTCAATCTCTTTTAAAACATAAAATTAAAAAGTATCTTTTCGTCGATTGCCTCACCGTGACATTATTCTGCTAAAATGTAATTATATTTATATTTGTATTTCTGGTTTCTATATAATAATGTATGCTCATTGTCGTTCTGCTTTTGTACATAATTGCACATTTTGTTTTGTTATCATCTGTAAAACATTAAGACAATATAGCCATCCGGTTGCGGAGATATGTTTTGAGTAAATCTTGAATGTCGAATTATGAATTCTGTTATACTAGTTGTCATAATACATTATTTAAACAGGGTCATAAAATCAAAAGTTATCTCAGAGACTGAAGAAAAAAAATCATCGTAAGGCAATTTCGATAATCAAGTGCGTCACCTCCTGAAATGTGCAAACATTAAATTTACATATTACGTAATCTGAACTTGATTTCTTTAGCAAATACGATAAGATATTGAAATTGCCCCTAAGTTGATTTCTTAAAAATCTTTGAGATCGTGTTCAAAGCAACCTTAGCTTAGCATTTTCCAGTAACGAAAGCTTCACATAGTGAATCAAATAAAGGCAGTAAGTGAACAAAATATTCGACTCCTGACCATTCACCGAGTTCGGTATTAGGGTGGGGTTCAGTCACGTGGTAGTATGAGAAAGTGCCACATCAAACTCTATACCCGTCAATATTTAAACTATATCAGGGGATGGGTTATGACGTTGAAGTTGACTTCAGTTAACCTTTTTCTTTCACTATGAGGTAACAATTTTGTTTAAAATGACGGCAGCGCTCTCTTCCCTTGGGTTGGGTACGAACGTCTCTATGGGAATTCAACGTTTGATTGCTCATCTACATCACCCTCTTGCGTAAACAGAGTTTAGGATTGGCCATACCTCGTCATAGTTAATAATCAATTGAAATAGGGGCGTATCCCGTGCCTTTCCAGCGAGGGGGTAATGGGGTCACGGGGAGCAATATTAGATGGATGTAAGGTGAGCGAACAAGGCAACAGAGTGACGGGAGTGTGTGGGAGGGGCCTAATTTCCCCACTCCAAATATCGGTATATATCTCTCGCTCTCTCTCTCTCTCTCTCTCTCTGTCTCTCTTCGTCAATCTTGTGGGGGCATGTGCCTGTCGTGCATCTCCGCATACACCAGAAATATGTCATATTTATATTAGCTAATTTAAATGGGTTCGAATAGCAATAGTTAAAGTACAACAATTCATAATCGAATATAGAAAGGGATTTCATGGAGTTATTAACAGCCTCCCAAATTTGATTGCCTTACCCCCCCCCCCCCCCCCCGTCTGCAGGCACAATGTCGTAGTCCATATACGAAGGAAAGCATTTTCACCTACAAAATACACCCCACCTCCCCCCCCCCCACCCCACCCTCCTCCTCCTCCCCTCCAAGAGTTGATCTTCACCTTCCGCAGTAGACAAGGGCCTGTTGGGACGTACATCATCAGCATGTCTGTCAGGGTTACAGGCATCTGTGATGATCTGGTGTAAGATGGCTGGACAGAGTTCGTTGAACTGTCTCTCTGAGATCCCCAAGGCCTCGTTGATTCCGAATATATCCAAGAGTTGGTCACCAGAATAGCACTGAACAGGAGATATGAATGATAATTAAGTAATATTAGTATATCGCTTCTATGAGAGGGAAGACACAGGTATGAAATATAGCATGCATATAGGGCGGGTAGGGGTGACGGGTGAGGGTAGCATATTTTACAGCGTTACCTAAATGTTTATACTGTTTATCGCCGACATTAAGGAGAGTTTACTTTTTATAAATTTAGCTCGTGTAGAAACATATAATTCGACGAAACATATTGCTAATGATATAAAGTTTTCCCCTGTGGCAACGCGGTCATTGCGTCTGATATCGATAGCATAATGATTGATGTGTAGAATATGTTTCAAAAGAGCTCCCTTTAAATTTTGATAATAAATCGAAATCGTTGTAAAAAAAAAAAAAAGCACGTCAGCTCCACCATAACTCAAGAAATGACAACAGAATGACAATTGGAGATGAATCTAACTTCTTAACGATCCTACGTTTCTCATAATTCGCCTGATATTTCTTATTCAAACGATAAATACTTTTCTCCCATTTATCAACTTCCATGCAAGTCAAGTTTCTATGAATTTATACATTTCACTTGAATATTTGTAGATCAAGATATAAAATGCATAACCAGAATTTTATAGGAGATTGATTGATTCAAACTGTCTCCTTGGCTGTCCTTCCCTCCTCTTTCTCCATTCATCTCTGTCTTTCACCCTTGTCATAATTTGTAATGCTGCATCGATTGTTTGTTCAAAACTGCATTGAGAATAGTCTCTTACCCTCGACATCTTAAGATTACTAATGCTGCATCAATTGTTGTTTCAACTGAATTACAAATAAAGTTGAGGCCCGAAGATTATGATAGATAATATCTGGCATTAATGTATCCTTCGGGATTGGCTCTGAGACAATACTATACAGAAGTCGCTACAAAAAATGACAGCCGGTTTGATTTGTTGATTTAACTCAATCCACGCCATACATGAATACGACAAGTCGGGACCGTTCAGGCGCTATGGATAAAACATCTTATCCCAAATTGTACTTAATGGTGTGATCCTATAAATGAGCAGTTTATTCATAAATATTGATAATATTTCATTTCATGTAGATTCATGAACGTAGTTTAAGTATCAAAATAAGGACAGAAAAACCTCTTAAAGCTGAAAGACTATCGGCAGTCGTACTTCACAGGCAAAATATGAGAAGGAGGAGATGTAAAAAGAGGAAGAAGAAGGAGAAGAAAAAGAAGAAGACAAAGGAGAAGGAGGAGCAGAAGAAGAATTAGATAAATGAACCAAACAAAAACAAAAGGAAAGGAAGAAGGGAATAGTAAGAGAAAAGGGAGAAAAGAAAACGCAAATGAGGTATTGACATAGTTAATGGGGAAGAGAAAAGTAAAATTATAGTGCGCCATCCTAGTCCAAACTTTAAGAGCTACACAACCGAAAAAGTAGTAAAACAGCAAATTTTATTTTGAATTGAACGTGAATTTCATTCTTTAAAATCTAAATTGTTGGAATGAAGGACAACAACGCCAACTGAATCTGAAATTATTATGAGAAGTATCATATCCAAAAACATGGCGCATCATGCCAGATAAAACCCATACAATGGGTGTAAGCAACTCCAACCCTCCGAGCCTCTTAAACTCCGAGCCGTGAGTCACATGCTAGGTCAGGTGACCTCATGAGTGGACAGGAACAAACCTCTTCATGACACCCTCCCAAAATAGCGCATCATTCATCGCTTAATAAAGCATCATTCATCACAAAATAAAGCAAGACAAAACGGTTCAAGTTGAGGTCTTTCCCTCGATCGGCTTACATATGGAGGACGATAAGGACCACGAAGAGAAAGGTAGAAAAGGCTATTTCAAAATCCCATATCTCATAAAATATCTCAAAGTATGAAATGTCATATTTTACAATGGTATTTTAACATTTCTGAACAAATTCTTTCGAAGAACAACACTAAACCAAATAGCTATTACATGATAAATCTCAATTATTAGGCAAAAACCAAAATCAAATATCTGATGAATCGACTTATAACTTTTGAATAAAGCGCTTATCTAACACTTATCACCTTTCCCCCTAAACACCCCCCCCCCCCTTTTTTTTTTTTCCCTCCTTCTCGCACGCCTGGCACGTTCACGGTGTTTGGAGTTCTACGTATCTCGTAGATAGATTCTTTCGAAGTTGAACGATCCTATCAACTGTTCACCTACTTACTAGAAGATCTTACAAAGCAGGCACAGTGGTGCACGGTCACTATCATGATCTTGAGGAGGAAGGAGACCTAAGGATCGAATGACTCACGCAACTCAGCTGTCTACTCTACTTAAACCGAACGAACGGAAACATGAAACGAACATCCGTCCTCTTTAATAAACCAAGGGGCATCCATGATGGTTAAAAGGGTTGGATAGGTGGGGGTTAGAACTTGACCTGCAAAAGAGAAGTTATTGTTAGTAGTCAATCGTCGACCTTATCAAAAAATGTACGATGACAGAAATGTAGATAACCGCAATACGTTGAAATTCCAAGTTTTCACCTCATGCCTGTGATGTCGTTGATTAGACTCTGCGTTCTGACAAGTTTTGAGAATCTTTATACTATCAGACATAAAGTCTATACGTACCTGGCAGATTATGGTAAGATAAGCACCCCTGCAATGACTATAACTTTTCAAATGAAAATATTTTCACATTTTAATTCTTTATGTCTACAAAGACATCGAATACTTAATGAGTTTAATGAAGGAACTTTGAAGCTCTCACACGGCCATTAAATGCTGCAGTGTACACTGAGGTCTACGTGAAGAACAGAAAAAATTACTTGTTTTTTTGTTAAGCTATTACTGTTGAAAGTAAGATTTGTAGAAAAATCAATATTTGATCGTATCATGCAATGATATCGTTCACTCACAATAAAACAAGAATGCTATTGTTATACAAATATGACAAATAGGGCGTACCTGCTGAAAGGTGTCGTTTTCTGCATGATGCTCGATTGAGTGTGTGTCATGATGTGATGCTCTCCTTCGGATACGAGGGTTGTAATCAGGTTTGGTCGGTCGACCCATCAGATACCCTAAACGATGTGCATGTCCAGTATGACCATGTCCATGAGGGTCGTGTTGACCGTGCATGCCATGCCCGCCGATAAAGGGATTTTGTGTCGGTGGTGCCGACGTCGTTTTATTTCTAGGTCCGCGACCGCCAGGAACCATCCCGTGGTCATGCCCGGCGTGATCATGCCCGCGGTCTTGACCTGCTCCCTGTCCGCGACCTTGACTTGTTCCTTGTCCGCGGCCTGCAGCGAATCCCTGATCGACTGTAGGACTGCCGTGGTCATGATCATGGACCACTCCACCATCTGATGGTTGGTCGGTATGAACGTTGCCGAGATTGAGATCGCTAAGAAGACGCTGAAGTCCTGCAATAGGGTCAGTAATGGAAGTAGATAATTATCGAATAGTTTGAAACAAATGGTGACTTTCGATGACCCTCTTCAAAATACAATGATAATAATGATAGTAATAAAAATAATAATAGAAATAGATATTGTGATAGCGCACATATCCACAACGCAATATGCTCATGGTGCTCCAACGTTACTCCGGCTCTACTAGGCTACAGTTTTCGGTGTTCACATCATTTAAGAACTCCTCCCTAATTAATATCTTGCCAAAGGACTTTAGTGCCCCCCCCCCCCCCGCTACTCAAACCACAAACCATGTGATCCACATATTTAACGATTAAACTATTAACGGTTAAACTTGGCTGGGTGGGATTTTTAAAAATGCAACATGATTCATTATTGAATGTATGGGATCAAGAAATCATGAATCCATTAATCAGGTATTAATATGGTCTGGTTTTCCACGAAACAGTAATACCGTGGTATGCTAGGAAACGTTTTATGTTGAAAATGTGTAGATTGTATAGAAGTTAAGTCTAGTTAAAATGGCGGTGAAACGATGACTGATCATAACGTACAAGGGACGGAAGCACAAGTGAGAATACAATTACTGTTTGAAATACACTCCCATTTTTTAAAGGAGGCTTTGTGATCATTGTTTGGAAATAGGCGAGGTCCAGACAACCCCTCTCCGGAGACATACTGACCAGAAGCGTGATGAGAGAAAGGGGGGAAAGATAGAGAGGGGGAGAGAGACACAGAGAGAGAGAGAGAGATAGAAAGAAAGAGAGAGAGACAGAGGGAATGAGAGAGAAAGGATGGAGGAAAAGAATGAGAAACAGAGGGAGAGAGATAGGCAGGGGAGAGGGAGGGAGGGAAGAGGGAGTGAGAGAATGAAGAGAGAGAGAGAGAGAGAGAGAGAGAGAGGGGGGGGAGGGGAAATTTGTGCCTCTGCTAAAAACTATAACATGCGCACATGATACTTCCTTGGATTCATTTGATAAATCAAAAAGTGTTTATAAGATATAGGTTCAAATTTGGACCCTATACTAATAGCAGCACTGATGGTGTGAAATTGGGTTTAAAAGTTGCACCCTTTCTTGTAAGATTTCGTTAAAAACAAAAAGATAATAATTTATGGGTGTTCCAAAGTAAAAGCGAACGCTCATTAAAGCTAAGGTCTTTTTCAAATCTCATTCATTTATTGCGCCATTTTGGAAGTAAATATATCTCTTAAGAGGGGATCCACGTATTTACTTAATGCTCCACTTTGGAAGAAAGTCATATTGCTAAGTCGGGGTGGATGTGCTTTTCGTTTAAACAAAAAATGAATTTTTAACGATTTTCTTTTTGGTACAATTCCATAGGCTAACATGTATGGCTGCTGACTCTGAAGATAGGGGGCGTTGTGAAATGAGACTAAACGGAGCTATATGAAATCTCTTTACGGAGAGAGAAAAAATCCGCGCGTTTGGAATCGTGAGTATTCTACAGATAACCAACAAAGTTAGTATCAAGAATATGTTTTTAACAAATGTAAAATAACAAATATGGACGACCTTACCTGCCTCGCGTATGATATGGTTTCTACCAAACTCGTCGAAGATGAAATCTGCAAAGTATGAAGGAGGGACAAGCAGCCCTTCCCCAATACAGTGTCCATGGAGCAGAGAGCTGATCAGGTGAGCGGCAAGGATCTCAAGACCCGCTTGGGTGATGTCCCGATCATCTAGAATGTTCGCAGCTTCGATCAGCGTATGGGCTTCAAAACACTGGAGAGGATCGTGAATAATAAAGATAAAAATTATGTTCAAATAGAAAATAAATCTGTCGGTATTTGAAACTGAATTATGATGAATTTTGACACAGCTGGGAGGGTGGAATTGGTTGCTAACATTTTAAATTCAATATTTGTTTCTGCTCATTTCTAACAATAATTAGAGTAATTTAAAAATAACTAATGACAGATTTATTTCTGTCGATTTTATATTTTTCTAATGTAAACTAATTCGCATATACATGTAGGCCTATGGGGCTGACATGGAATTCCCCTTTTTGCTACTCATATGAAATAAAATGATTCGATATAAAATCATTTCATTTAACTTGAGACTTTAAAAACAAATCTTAATAATCAATGATAAATTTGCATTTACAAAATTATTCTTTGGGAATTTGAGAGTGATATACATGTAGGTTAACTTTTTACTGAGGATTCACTTCTACATAATAGCATTCTACAGAGTAACTCCGAGCAAGTATTCTACATTAATTTTCTGAAGGCGATTCATTTCCAATAATAATATCACTACATCGTCTTATAATGTGTTAAATACTTTTCCTATACAAATAATAAAACAATTTACAATGCATCTACCTAATTCATGCATTGTTATTTCGTCATCTGTTCTGAACACGATAGCAACTTCTTTAAAAAAGAAATCCACCTAAATAAATTGTAAAAGACTTGCGCAACATCTATTAATATGTAAAAACATGACAATGGCGTATTATTTAAATAATTGCGATCGTGTTTCTCTAAATTTGGTAAATATACTTTTAAGGTATGGATTAAGACACTGGATTTAATTTATGCTAACTTGTCTTGAAACAATGGGTAGTTAGCCAGGTAGGCACATATTTATATACCAGATCATTTTCGTAATGGTTCATGGCCACATAGTTACATACTGAATATGACTTGAAGTAGACAGAGTTCTAGTGGCACCATTAATCACTTTCGATAGTATACTGTGACGTAGAGTTTGGCAAATTGCCATTTAGGAAAAAACCTGTCGTGTTTGGTTTAAGGTAATACATACAAGATTAAAAAAGATTGGCAGATTCACGACATTGGATCAAACCGAGTGCATAATTAATGAATAATCTTAACAAGGATTATCAATCTTAATCCTCGTTCTGATTAATACTTTTTAAAAACATATTAGGGTACCAAATGGACGGATCAATGTCTACGTAATATTAAAGCAATTGTTTTCAAACGACAGAATTAAAGTGATTAAAAGTAGATGACGTCATGAGGAAACACTGTTTCATGACACAATGCTACATGCTGGCGACATAATATATTATTATTATCCGTAAACATGTTTAATCTCATCAAGTGGGTCCAGTAGGTGGTAATTTATGAGGTAACACTAATCAATATGGGCAGTGTTAAATGAATCAGGAAACCCCACTCGAAATATGACTCAGGTGAACCTGACCCAGGTTCCGTCACAAACATGGCTTAAAGGTACAATTCAACTTTTTGAAATAAATTTGTTGGCGGTAAATAATTATTGTGGATTGATAATTACTATGATGTTCTAAAGATCATAAAGTGTGAATCGGTACATCCAAGAGTCATTTGCCCCATACGTCACACATTATTATGATATTATGAACATACACTGTAATTTGACATCGAAAGTATATCATGGTGCATAATACTTGGTCTATGTCTAAACTCCTTGGCTTGATCCAAGCTCTAGAGGCAAATTTCGAGATAACGAAAACTCTTAGACGGCTCCAGTATTAACGTAAGGGACAGTATAGTTTGGACGTTTCCAAATATTACACATTTCGTTATATTACTTACCATGAACTTCTTCGTCTTCTCCGTGTGTTCGCAAAACCCATTA
The DNA here is from genome assembly GCA_035222895.1 of Strongylocentrotus droebachiensis. Lineage (NCBI taxonomy): Eukaryota > Metazoa > Echinodermata > Echinoidea > Camarodonta > Strongylocentrotidae > Strongylocentrotus > Strongylocentrotus droebachiensis. The sequence goes on from JAVYIG010003822.1 coordinate 107,727, forward strand.
TTGAAGTTTTTTTTTAAACAGCATATCTACCAACAAATCTTGGACTAATCAGGACTATTCCTTGGTTATGCTTCCCATACAACGTCCCTATGGACTCTGTTTCCTAGTCAAAACAAGAGATCAAAATTATAGTACATTTAATAGGTCGAAGGTCATTGAATAAACTCTATTCCTGCGGGGGACAGTCACTATACACTGCCCTTGATCTCAATCTTAAATATGAATTCATCAAATCTGCTAATAACTTCGTTTCCACCTTCCCCCATTTCCTAAGGGCAAGGACAGTCACAAAGTAGGTCATTCGATGAGCGGACGACAGATTACCTCAGATCAGATTTGTCATATAATTTTCCCGCCTACAGTACAGCCATTTGACCGGAGTTCCTAGTACATCAACTACAGTTGGCTACGGTACAGTATTCGTATTGCACCGCTTTCGTGTCTTTCGTAATATGAAATTACAACTGAAATAACCTCAATTTTGGTCCATTTTTTCTTTAAGTTTATGCATTTGTGCATTGTACTTATTTGTGGAATTTGAAGACAGTGGTAAAGTAGAATGTTCGATGAGCAGGCGACAGAGTAGCTCAGATTCGCTATTTATAAAATGCATTTTATTTTCTTTGTTCAAGTTTGTACAATTTTTTCTTCTCAATGGTGGGTTAAGCGTAATGCAGAAGAGTGTACATACAATTTGTTTACATTTCTCCTGACTATTTCGCCAAAGGATTTTGTTAACGTACACAAAAATATTATTTTGAAAGTAAACCCTTGAACTGTCAAAGAAATATAACAGAATACCCCCACCCTCCCAAAATGAAAAATACAAAAAGGAAATACAAAAAAAACGAAAATACGAAAAACAAATAAATAATGAAGTCGGATCTATCGTTCCACGGAAACAGTCAACAACACAATGCACGAAATTCAATACGGTAATTCTAAATTACTTGCTATTTATGGAAACCATAATCTCTACATATATACAGTCGGGCCTCTTTAAGATTCATAACTATTCCGAAGTGATCGACTTCCTGTTATACCTTAATATTTTTATTTAATTTCGAAACAATCTATTCTAAAACTTCTGACTGCTTTTGCAGCAGACTTCCTGCTCCTCGAGATATTCTTTTTTTTTTTGCTTTCTATATTGTAAGCTTTCTAGGTTAACAATTACTTTTTTCGGAAAATATCTCCCAACACGATCGCAACAATTTCCGAAACAAATTACTCTCAAGGGCAACTCTATTGTATATCCTATAGAAATCATGTTCGGATTACGTAATATTTCATTGTCATGTTAGCATATTTCGATGGGTGACGCACAAGGCTATTGGGCTTTTGGGCTATTTATGGGATTCCTACAAGTGTTTACAATGCTATGGCACATAATAAATAACATTACATCATTCCGAATGAATAGCAAATGAAGAAAAAAAAAGGTAAACAAGAGAAAGGCTCTCGTCATACAACATTTATAGAAATATAAGTGTATATACATCAAACTATTTTATTCTATCAGATACTACAAGAGCTAGACTTTTAGTGCGAAGTATATGCATATAATATTGCATAATATTTGAGCGCCTTGAGCACCTTGCAGGGTGGATTATGTGCGCTATATAAATATCCAATATTATTATTATTATTATTATAATGCTATTCAAAGTGACCCCCCCCCAAAAAAAAAAAAAAAAAATAATAATAATAATAATAATAATAATTAAAAAACATATAATATTTAACTAAACATAAGGAGACTTACTAGACTACCCTTTCAAAGTTTTGTTGATTGAAATATTAGTAATATAACAAGTCAAATAACGATGTGTTATTGTTGTTGTTGCTGTAGCCGTTTTTGTTGTTACTGTTCATAACCCTATCCCCCTTTCCATAAAAAATACCCCGCTGATACTACACTATATGTTGCTAAACTGGCAATCTCTTTCTCATGATCACCTGTCGTTTTAACACGGGAGGACGCTCGGGTTTCCTATCGGGTTATTTTTATACTGAGAATCCGGAAGTTTGAAAAGTCATTCCACTCAACCCGTTACTCGCCCCCGAGTTTTGCCTCCTTCTAAACTGAGCCAAACACTCCATTTGATTTGAATGAGTTCGTGTAGTTAAATGTTGAGGCAATTGATTTTTAACTAGCCTTTTCATACATTGTACGAAAAGCTTGTCTTAATTTCACATTCTAAACTGAGCCAAGACACTCTCCGATGTAAATGGGTTCGTGTCGTTAAATGTTGAGGCAATTGATTTTAACTAGCTTATTCATACATTGTACGAAGAGATTGTCTTAATTTCTCCATCTAAACTGAGCCAAGACACTCCGATGTAAACGGGTTCGTGTCGTTAAATGTTGAGGCAATTGATTTTAACTAGCTTATTCAGACATTGTACGAAGAGCTTGTCTTAATTTCTCCATCTAAACTGAGCCAAGACACTCTCCGATGTAAATGGGTTCGTGTAGTTAAATGTTGAGGCAATTGATTTTAACTAGCTTATTCATACATTGTACGAAGAGCTTGTCTTAATTTCTCCATCTAAACTGAGCCAAGACACTCTCCGATGTAAATGGGTTCGTGTAGTTAAATGTTGAGGCAATTGATTTTAACTAGCTTATTCATACATTGTACGAAGAGCTTGTCTTATTTTCTCCATCTAAACTGAGCCAAGACACTCTCCGATGTAAATGGGTTCGTTTAATTAAACGATGAGGCACTTGATTTTAACTCGACTTCCGTTCAGACAATATCCAAGCATTTGTCTTTCTTCTCCATTTGAACTGAGCCAAAATACTCTATCCAATGTGAATTGGTTCGTGTAGTTTAATGTTGAGGTAATTGATTTTAAATTACTCATTCAGACATTATACGAAGAGCTTGTCTTAATTTCTTCATCTGAACTGAGCCAAGACACTCTATCTATAATGTGATTGGGTTTTTGAAGTTAAACGATGAGGCACTTGATTTTAAATCGACTTTCGTTCAGATAATATCCAAAGAACTTGTCTTTTTTTCTCCATTTAAACTTGGCAAAGACGCTGCAGTATGAGTATGAATAGGTTCTTGCAGTTGAATTATGAGACAATTGATTTTAACTCGTTCATTCAGACCATTTCCGGAAATTATTTCTCTATTTCGGTGAAATGACGGAGGGTGGCATAGAGTGGTGGTCATTTTTAGAATTCAGAAATTACCTCTTATGACTAACAAGCACCTTTGGTGACTTCATATATTTAACAAAAATACAGCAAATATCACGAAAGGCGAAAGAAGAAAATGAAAAGACAGTACTGTATTTGAATCTATATTTCAAAAGATATATATCTGTATAATACACTGTTACAGGAGCTGTATTAGCAGTTGTCACAAGTAATGATAATTATAATTTATAAACCATGATAATGATGATAATAATGATAATGATGAAGACATTAACAATAACTACGGTAATGATAATAGTTATAATAATGAAGGGGGAAGAAGAAGAAAAAAAAATCAAAAAATGAAAGTTATGATACGCTGGGCTTATACTGTGTATCGTATGCACTGAACTCTCTAAAGAAATATTTATGATGCTATCAGCAACGTCTAAACTCTGTTGGGAGTCTTGGGACTACAAGTATATTTCTTCAACTACATCTCCGGCACATTGACAAATGGTAAATGATATCACAATAGATTCGGCATTCTTCCAGCTCTCCATTCTTCTATGGGGTACAGTTTGACAATGTAGATTGATATCTTGCCAAAAATAAATGTCGCCTGGACGGCGTTTAAAAGCCGACGAACTGAGTCAGAGTTCGGTTACATCGACTCGATCATCACAATTCGTGTCCTCTAAAGCTTCATTTTATCTCATGTGTAGGTATTTAAAGCATTAGGACTAGGCCTGATATAGCCTCTTGACAATGGCCCTCGCGTTGTTGGAGTCCGTAAATTCTGGCGAGCGAAGCGAGCCAGAGAAACCGAAGCGCTCGGTTTCTCTGGCTCGCTTCGCTCGCCAGAATTTACGGACTCCAACAACGCGAGGGCCATCGACAAGAGGCTAGGCCTGATTATGATATCATCATCCATTTGTGATTTTTTTTTTCAGATTTGGATTCAGTGGCGAAGGGACAGTGGGCAGACCCTGAGTTCATCTAGTCGGGTGAAGAAACAAAATAAAGAGAAGAAAAAGAGAGAAAGAGCAAGGGTAAAGAAGAAGGGGAATCGGACGAGAAGAAAAGACGTCTGGACCACATCTCACTTCCTCCCCATAATCAGTAGCCTTGTAAATTCGCTTTTCATTGTCCGCGAAGACCGGTGCCACCCCCCCCCCCCCCCCCCCCTTCTCCCCACCTCGATCGTTCCAATGCACTCTCAATCGGTGGACTAAAGCTACGCCCCTGTATCTACCTTTCTTAATATAACTTCAAATGATGTGATCTATAATTATTGTATAATACATAGAAAATCACATTGAAAATAATGCGATAAGGAGATAGGGAAGGATGGTGTGGGGGTATTTAAAGCTTCATAAAAGGGAAAACTATAAAATAATATAAAGAAGGAAACAAAACTCACCTGAAAAGAAGACGTTGGTATGTATGTCTTATTGATGCTGTCCAGAAGCAACTCCAATTTATTCTCGGAGAACAGGGCACCTTTTCCAAATGCGAAACTGGAGCCAAGCTTAGGGACGGAGCCCGAGGAGTCGAGACCACTCAGTGCCAGAAGGTAGTCTCTGTAGGAGAAGGAATCATTGGTGCCAGTGGTAGAAGGACCTAGGGTACATGTGGCCTCTGGAGCGTGGATGTAGTAGAGAATGACCAGACTAGCTGGACCAAACGTTTCTTCGCTCAGGTAACCATCCCTGGCATCTACTCCCACTATTCGGAAGAGGGTTTCTGCAGGTATGCACTATAGATAATGCGGGGGAACAGAAAAGAAGAAATTGGTAAGGAGTTAATGAATTAACAGAGTTATAACACAAAATTATGGTATAGAATTACGGCTGATACGATGATGCATCAAATCACTTCCAAGTACAATAAATTTGCCTGATGAAAGAAAATCTTCGTGTTGACTAATGAAAGCCTGCTCAATAATAATAATAATAATAATAATCATTTAAAGTCCACTCCAAATTTTATTAAACCGAAAATGGAAATGATGTTTTGTGCACACAAATCTATGTTTTCATCATTTGAAAAGGTTGTAAGCCAACTTCACCCAGGGCGATTAAGTGAAAAAAGTTTGTGGTTCAAGTTTTAAATACGAAGTTTTTACTAAACATGTACCAAACATTATCCGAATAAATTTGAGTGCATTAGATAAAATTCAGTTCACTAAGCTGGCCTAACTTTGGATTTGTTTGTCTGAAGCCCCGGACGAATGAAGGCTTTAGACATTCTGAAGTTACCGATTGCGGTGAAATATTCTAATGTGCACGAACTACATACATGCAGACCTACGTATTACTTTTATACATATCTTTTAGTTCATAGCATTTTCTTTCGTACAATATTTTTAAAAGCCAAGATTAGTCTCGAGGTATATCGAGAAGAAAGAGATGTCATCGAATCTTTTTCATAAAGGAAAAATCGAAAACCTACTTGCATATTTGTCGTCAATTAGCTTTTTGATGTTAACAAACAAAGAACGCTTAACAAATAAAAGAGAATCGTTTGTGCAAACTTCACCTGGCTTGTTTTTTCAGACAATATTGGTATGTTCAGAGCTCTGAGATGACGAATACTCTTATTGTTGCTCAACGCATAATGTGCGGTATTCATTTAATCTCCGAGATTTAAGACAAGAAAGGATTGAACTTGGGATTACTCTAGAGGAATGTTGCTGACTTGAAAATCGTCATAAACTTAACGTTCATTTGGGTTGAATTCGTCACAGCAGCCAAGCATCACAGTCTCTGATACAAAACAACCTAAAATGAATTACTAATATGAATTGAATTGTTTATTGCGATTCCCTACAGGCTCTTATTCAGTCGTGAAGATTTTCAGTCAGGAGGCTTCACGTACAGCAGGATTTGTATAATAACTGCGAGCATACAAGTTGATCCCTCTGTGCGTATATCTATAGACAGACTAATGGTGTATTGTTACAATGATGTCATTGAAATCTGGAAACATTGTTTCTCTCTCCCAATAATCTTCATGAGGCTAAAACACTGAGCCTGATATCTTTATGTAATGCTGTTAATACAGTATAGTCGCTTATTGTCGACGGGGGCCGTGTCTGACTCATTCTGAGATATTCAGGGATAACAAAACTATTGGAACGAGGAGGTTTGTCATCTATTATGGAAGGAAAACAATTGTTATTACCTTAGCACTTGCTGCGCGCGTGAGAGGAGGAAAAGCGCTCTAGACTAGAGCCCTTCATTATCCGCGCACACACGCACACCCACCGTAAATTTATGCGCGGCTTTCGTCATGCACCTCCTACGTACCTTTTAAAACATAAACCTACGTCGCGTTATGGCGTCGTTTTACCTTTACTGACCTTATCTAAACCAACGTTGGATGGGAGGTTATATTTTCTCATTCCCTATCAAAATGAATTTTTATTTCCGCTGTAAATTGATGTCATAATAATGCTTGAGATTTGTTTAAACCCTCAAAAATAACTACTTTAAACAGCATATTTCCCTAAAAGATAAAAGAGGAAAAGGTGGAATATAATAAGATCTGATAAACTAAGTTACTACACAGGTATTCAACGTCCAAAATGTTTATACATTAATTCATTAATTAAAAACATAATCATCTTCAAACTATAAAATAAGTGGATTATAGTCACCATGTTTTCTCTCTTGATTCTCTAGAAACAGGTAAAATTTCGTAACGGTTATATCACTCCCCTGCTGAGATGGGGAAACAGAAATGGTTGTAAAGGATTTTTAATTACCTGATGATTTAAAATTCATTTAAAAGCAACTACTGAGCAATGTTTCTAAACGTGGTTTTCAAAGATGTCTTTAAAATCAAGTGTGAGAGCATTTCAAAAAGTAAGGAGTGGCATTTCCTTCTATTACAAACATGACTTCTGTGCTACGAACATCACAGTACATGCCTTACTCATAAATTTTTGCAGCGTTTCTGTTACAAATAACCCCGGGAATAGTGCCAAATAAATAAGCAAATTCGGAAGGTGTGAAAAGCTCTCATAATGTCTCCAGCCGGACACTAAAACAGGTACTTCGAGCTGCCTAAAAGGGGTAACTGTATATTACAATTCACGGTTTTGCGATTGTCTCTAAAGATAATCGTAGGCCTTTATACATGATAAGAACCTGTTAAAGCATGTTTCTCGTACAGTCATTGTCTTGGGGGCCATGACGAATATCCCGTTTTATTTTGTCCATGTATATATAATCCCAGCGAACTTTCAGACTACCCTTTAGCGGCGAGATTATATTTAGAATTCAGTGACTTGATAAGAGAAAGTGATAAAAGTTCACCAGAAGGCCCTGTATATTAATGCCAAACATCCAGGGTAGGCTTGTCAACTACAATGAACACTAGCATGCAGTTTGGTGGCTTTTACTTGACTTCTTGTTCGCCAAATTCGAGAGTACGTTTTCATTCACCCGTGATACTTGTACATCCATTAACATTACCCATTTTCCTTTTGTGTTTTAATACGCATTGCTCAAATGGTGGTGGTGATGATGATGATGATGATGATGATGATGACAATAATTATAATGTTGATAATAATAATGAAAATAATAATAACAATAATAATAATAATGATAACAATATGATAAAATTTAGTTGATTTTCTTAAACTTATGTACATGTATAGCCTATAATAAGCGTTCATCGAAATGTACGACTTGGCAAATCAATATTTGGGGGATAAAGAGATCTGCGGTAAGTGGTCAAAGGTTAATCTCACGTCATTATTATTTTGTTCACAACCAGTATTCTATTATAAGTATATCTAACACTATGCGGTGGTCTAGTGGTCTGCTCTAATGGATCAATATAAATACCGGATTCAGATTACTGGTCAAGGTCAGAATTCTAACCATTGCTCTTCTGTACTTTGGATGAGTAGATAATCTGCAAAATCGCTCTATATCCATGGGAAAATGCTATATTTTTGATGGATATACGAGTGCCCTGAATGTACTCAGCACGGAGGTGAGGAGACCTCATTTACAAAGTGCATGCAAATAGTGTAATATTTGATATTCATGAGCGCATCGTGAATTCATGTGCCTATTATCTGTTCAAATATAATAATAGTATGTAGTAATTTCATCGCTATTAATGGTGTTACAATAATTCTGTAGTTCACTCATAATTTGTTTACTTATAGTTAGACATCTCAGTCATGTAGATAGAGACAAAAATTATAGTGTTGCGTTATTGTTAAAGGGAAGTCATCATTTTAATGATCAAGGTCAATTTTCATTTCACCCTGATTGTCTACATGCAGTCCGATTGGCCTGACAAAGAGAGAGTAACTCATACAAACCACTAATTACAAATAATCCCATTTCTCCGCCAAAACTACGAAAAAAACCTTTGCTTTCACTCATGATGATGAGCAATGACGTTAATCACCGTTAGCTAAATCTTTCCACGCGAGCTTTCGTGGTTTTTCTAAACCCCTTCGGCCTTATGCTCACATCGTGCCATAGGCGATACGTACCCATAGACAGGATCGTGAATAAGAGGACCTTACACGGCCCGACGCGCGCTTTCAGCTCGTTAGAATTAGCCGATGATCGATAACTTCCGAACAAAGTTAGATGGTTGGACATTCTGTTTGGAATGTGATAATTTCATGAGGAGTTATGGTGATTAGGAAATCAACCAGGAATAAACGTATTGTTCGGAAAATATTATGTAATAAAACAAAATGCAAATACCTACAGAAAGCCACTTTGAATTATCTACTAATACTATAAAGTTTGGTCATATACAGGCGCGTACGCAGGATTTTTTCAAGGGGGGGGGGGGGGGGGGGTTTTAACATTTATAAATCGGGCCGAAAATTTCGTAACGACTCAGCCAACCGCTGAATAAGCGGGGGGGGGGGGGGGGGGGGGGGGGGGGGGTAAGAGGACACTTTTTTTTTTTTTTTTTGGAGTCCCAAAAAAATCGCAACGACTCAGCCGACCGCTGAATAAGCGGGGGGGGGGGGGGGGGGGGGGGGGTAAGAGGACACTTTTTTTTTTTTTTTGGAGTCCCAAAAAAACACTTTTTTTTTTTTTTTTTTACCTCGAAATTTGAAAATTTGACATTTTGCTCCGTTGGGGGGGGGGTCACCTGTTTTTGGTCAGTCATGGGGATAATTTTTTTTTTTTTTTTTTTTTTTTAATAATTATAAAAAAAAAAAAAAAAAATCCAAAAGGGGGGGGTTTTAGGGGTTTTTTTTTTTTTTTGGGGGGGGGGGGGTTTATACACATAAAAATACCAAAGGGGGGGTTAACCCCCCAAACCCCCCCCCCCCCCCTGCGTACGCGCCTGGTCATATAATGTCATTGTAATTCAGTGTAATTCCATGAATTTCAAAAATTCAAAATTGTCTTGTTTTTTAGATTTTTTTGTTATTACGGCATATTGAAGATATTTTGATACAGAACATGAGTTTTCAACGTTCCAAAATCATTGGTTCCCCATTCATTCGTTCCAAATTCATCTATAAAGCAGTGCTATAAGAGACAAGGCTCCCAGTCTCGCAATATTAATGTCTCAGCCTTGGTCCCGAGACCTAATGATAAATGAATAATTGGACTCGGTCTCGAGACCTTAGAGTCTCGACTTTCGCTTTATATGTATTATAGTGTTATGCAATGTATGAACCCGGCATAATGGCTAAGACTGATTTCCTTGACATTATATTCAATGACTGCAAAATTATCACGAGAAATCATAAATATAAAAAAGTACTTAAGTAAAATACTTACTAAAAAAAGTAAGTTAACGATATTTTTCGATACCGTTTCTATTTTGGTCCTTGATTTCCAATGTCTTAATTTCAGTTATACACTGAAGCTACATGTTGGATAACATTTGCATGTAATTTTATCTTGTGTTTGTGTATTTAATCCCTTCTCTAATTTTCCTCCCGGCGATATTGGTGATATATGACATTAGTACTGTCTACTCTTATATGTCAGCCTTGATTTCTCGCCCCATCTTTTAATTGTGATAAGATTTGTTCTCCAATAATCAAAAAACTGAATAGCTTTTGGCGGGGGGGGGGGGGGGGTGGGTGGATGGAAGGGTAAAATTTATTGTTTTGAAAACACTTTCATCAGTTAGTAATCGAGGTCTTCTCTCAAAACTTTAAATAAGAACAGTAACTACGGCGACCTTTAACAATCATGGCTGATCTTTGATGGATAGTTATTCTTCACATGATTAAATGTATTATGTCAAGTTCAACTACAATGTTCCACACATTTGAATGTTGTGATGACATTGTGTAGGGAACAAAGATGTGGCCCTCCTAAATATAATTGACCTCGTTTTTAAAGCAGCTGTTTAAAAAAATATTTCAAACGAGTTGACTGACGGTTTCCGCCATATGAGCAACTCCATACTGTTGACTTTCTTCACGCTTCTGTAATCGACATAATGCATTCACGTTCGATATTTAGATCTATCAATTACTTGAAAGTGAGAGTTTTATCTGATTCCCTGCGACATTTCCTTTTTTATTTAAGGCAGTGCAGTTTTTAATATTTTAAGGTTTATTTTTACCAGAAAAAAAGTTCCTCTGTAACCCCAGCAGAAATGTTGTTTGATTTTTTTAAGGACCTACTTATTTCGAGGAAGTAACGTAATTTTACTTTAATTTAATTACACTTGAAAAGGTTATATTCAAAAGATGCGACCTCCATCAAGAGTGGATTGATTTAAATTTGTCTCATTCTAAAATTTCTAACACGTTCGTCCAAGTGATGATTACTGTAAGTCGTCTGTATCTGAAGATGGTGTTTTAAGTTCTGAACTATATAATAAAACAAAGAGTTAGTATTATCTTTTTGTTGTGTCATAGAAATAATTCTGAATTATTAAGACAACTCTGGTGAGGTTTTCCTCATCTTAACGGGGGGGGGGGGGGTGTTGATTTTTGTTTTCAGTTCATAGTAATGAATATATGAATATTATTATTAATCACTAGTATTCATATTCTGTAATCTATTTTATTGTCAGTCACTTATGTTCTGTAGCAACTAACGACATCCCTCTCCTGCTATGTCTAATACACGCTGTATACAACGTATTATCGGATTGCCTACACTCTAACTGTACAACATTACACCATGGACTACTCATGCCGGACCCCTAGTACGGAAACGCTGGCAAGGGGCCTCACTTTTACCCCTAACTAAACTCTTATAGAGACCTAGGTGATATTTTTAGCCACTTTCCGCGACAAATCTCCCCCACACTTGCTACAGCATCGCTTTTTCTTTTACATCCATAGGGAAAGAGGGGTATGGGTAGGGTAAGAGGGGTCGAATTGCAAATCTGTTCTTGAGAATATCTCATCCCATATGGGGCTGTCTGACTATAGTGACACTGTAGATTCACGGGTTGACTTGACGAATCTTATAGCTGTGGATCTTCTAACATTAGGTGTTGCGTGCTTAAGGAGTGATGTACTGTAGTTTCTTTGAAGTTACTTGACACTTATCTCAGAGTGACAGCTTGCACGCGTAACCTGGGGAGAACCTTGACTTCCACAGTTCTCGAGTTGAGATTATGTCGTTTAATCGTTTTCGAGGTCACAGTGAGATCTTTAAGGCCCTTTCGTTATAATCATGATTTAGAAATGCAACTTCTGTGTGATTTACTTGCCAGTCTACGTTCAATAAACAGAAACAATTTTATGATATAACTGCTGGAAAATAAATCGAAATGAACAAAAATACGCACACATACAAATATTGCTTTATTCTTTCCTCTTTGTATCTTATAAAAGTATACTGTAAAATATACATGTATATATAAGATGGAATTCAATTTAAAAAAGAGGATGTTTGACGAAGCAAAACAAATTAACACTACACATTTAAATACATTTCGGCCATGCTCACAATGCGAATACACGTTGAACAAACGTCTAATGCATTATATGGTTACATAGAAAGCATAATCATATCAATACCAAATCATTATCAGGCCAAAGCCACAGCAACCCTTTTGATTGCAATATAATCTGAAAATGTTCCCACAAGTTATTGCCTCCATTGTTCACTTTTAGAGAAGGAAGTCCTACATTACACACTGTCACAAAATCAGATTTGATTAATTCTCTGTTGCCTTGATATGTAATGGACCCCTAGATGAGTAGGCTTCCGGTGTATTAACCTAAGGTTCTGTAGGAATTCTTTAGCCGAGGTATATAAGAAGTATTCTTAAATCCTTTTCATAAGATTGTAGACATAATGTACATATAGTGTATAGACCTTTGGCGTGGCCAGTCCGGGGTCATTGGAACGGATATGTTTTGAAATTGCTGAGTCTCCTCGAAGTACCATAATTATGATGCTTTCTTTTCTACTCTAAATGAACGTTACAACGTTTCATCTACAAATGGACTATTAACGAATGCTAACGATTGTCCGGAGGATATAAGTTTTTAAATTTCCTGTGTCTCCGAGGCAGAAGCACCATAATAATGATTTATTCTTATCTGCTAAAAAAATGCTTCTTGATCAAGACAAAGCAATAGCAAATAAAGGCAATAACAATAAAATTGTCGTGAGATGTGTGTTTGAGAGGTTCAAAAGTTTATTAAACATCCAATCAGAAGCGTGGTACGGTGCTTCGAACAAAGTTTCAAGTACGGTACTAGATCTATAACTATATTGAATGATGAATCGCAATAATTGCTTTAAGTCATGGGCTTTCCTCGGCCCCTTCTAAAAACGTAGTGAAGGGTGGGGACAGGGGAGAGGAGGGGGATGATTTTGTTTAGGTCAAAGGAAGTTCAATTTGCTGAGCAGGTAGTGATCATAAATTAGAAGGGAATTCGTGGATATTCAGTATTCTTAGGAAATGAATAATCAGGTAGGGATATAACATACATTTAGGCCCCACCGTCGAACGTGCTATCCAAATAGTTTGATCATGAAGACATTCCATATAAAACTTCAGTAACGCGCATTGATTCCATCAACATCACGCAATCTCTCTTAGCTTCGGTACGCTTCCTAGCAGGAGGAAGCGTTTTAATGTATTTCGTTTCCATATATGTTTTTCTCCATATAGGCCTATATGTATCGTTTTATACAATTCTTTATTTAAGAGAAGTAGAATACAAACGGAGTAAACACAGAACAAATGTCTCGAGAATGGCAATCATTTGACAAAGTAGTGGTATAACCGTAATAATGGGAAAGATGCAAAGTTTGCATGATTTTTACCTCATATTTACAAAGAATGTATGAAATAGGTTTATTTATTTGATAGATACAGTGTATAATCTAACATGATGCGCTGAACATGGAAAAGAATATATAGATAATTGTTATGTACCGTCTTATTTGCAAAAAAAGACAAACACATTTACCATATCATTAGTGAGCACTAATGGGTTTTTTTCTCGACGGGGGGGGGGGGGGGTGGGGAGGGGTGTATGGAGCACCACTTTTTTTAAATCAAGGGGGGTCGCGCGAACCCCCCGAACCCATTGTCAACATTCTGAAGGTTTATTTTTGCTGTTGTAGGAAAATTCGGTTCCACATAGGCTATATTCCATATTTGGACAAGAGACCTTAATGTCGAGATTCGCATGGCACAAATTCTAAATCTGTTTTTAGTAAGCCCTTTATCGTTGAGGTGGCTTCATATGTTTTTATAGTCAATCACATTGATAACTATCGACATTAAACATCTATAAAAGGAAAACGTACAAACTCATAAGAGTTGAACATATTCAATCTGCTGGCAACTCCATGTACATGTACGTATTGATATGGTAAACCATGTGTCTATTTCATGTTAGTTGGCACTGAAACTACACTTGGCTCTTACCCATATCACTGAGAGCCTCTTTGAATGCACTTGTTTCTTACTATTGTATGCAAAATGCTCCAATGTTTATTAGATTCAATGCGTTGTTTTATGTTAGATATGTTTCCCTTTGTATGCACTTGTTTCTTGCTATTGTAATGCAAATAAATGCAAGGTCTTTTTAAACATTCAAGGCAGGTTGGATAAAGGACACATTATACTAGTCAGTAATTCAACAAAATTTTGGAAAGTATCCACGATGCAAATCCTCGTAACCTCCCCACAAATAAAGGCTCAATGACTAGGACTACTGCCAAAGTCTGACATATGCATTTTATTGCTGTAGATATCATGTGCTCTCAAAGCATTTTTCAGTATATGCTGATCACCATGTGTATAATGTAAAAGGTTTATTTTCAAGTACATACAACAAAAAGCATACAAATATCGGAGCAAGTTTGCCAAGTATTTTGATCATCTTTTAACAAAGAAAATGAATGATTTGTCCTAAAACATTCATACTAATTCATTAGCCCTTGATTGGGGTACTTTAGTTGGCATATGAGGATGTTTTTGCTCGTACTGATACTGATCAATAAATGATATGGCATTTGAATGTGGAAATACAATGTTCTTTGACAAAGTAAGGTTTAATTTACTTAAATTGAGTTTTTTGCGTGGCATCTAGCCAATTTCATTGTTATCATTTATTTATCAAGTACTTATTTATTAATTTATTTATCAATTACTTATTCATTAATTAATTTATCAATTATTTATTTATTTATTTATTTATCTATCAATTTCTTCTTTTATTCATTCGTTTGTTTAATCATTCATGTTCATTGCTAGCATTAGTATCGTCATCATTAGTATCATTACACGGCATCATTAATATAACCATTACTATTATTATTCTTACATAAGTCCATTTCTAAAGCATATACGTTTAGCATTTATATTTATAGTTTTAAAATATCTTGGTATACATCATGATTATACACGTAAAGCCTCTTGAGAAAGTAATTATTTCCAAAAATATTATTTTCGAAAACTAGAAAAACGTAGCACACACAAAATTGAGTAAAATCGGATAACTAATAAGGAAGCTATGAATTTTTGAAAAAGTATGACAAACTATGGAAAAATGGAAATCACTCCACAATTTGCCAATCTGGTTATCAGTTTGTGATGTCATTGTCTTACTATTTATCAATTGCTTTATACATTTTTATCTCATGAATTTCCTTTTTCATCCCCAAATAATTGATTTCCCCACGCCTTTGCCCAGGTTATATGATTTCACAAAAAAAATTATGAACTTTGATGAAAGTTACTTTTTTCTAAATATTGTATAGGCCTATTCATAGTCTTTCATTTTTATATTAATAGTTAATCGAAATTCAAATTGTTCAGGATTTAACTGAAAAAAATTACTCTATATTAGTGCATCCACATAAAAACATATTACTGTCATTATAACTTGGATGCAGGTGTGAGGAAATAAGATTCTTAGGGGGGGGGGGTGGGAAATTTATATTATCAATATGACGTCACAGACTAATGAGTGAGTTGCCAATTTGTCTTGTGATTTTCAGAGATTTTCATGTCATTACAAATTCATAACTTTCTAATATTAGTTATCCGATTGCTCAATTTTTTTTGCTTGGTTTGTCTGATTTTCCTGCTTCTATTAAAAATAAGTTATTTTTGGAGTGGACTTGCCCTTTAAAATAAGAAGACAATCCATTCGCACTATGATGAAGGGCACAAGCCAGTGAAGAACAATTGGGAATTAGAAGAGGATCATAGTAAGTGAGTTTGTCACTGAAAGGTGTTTAATTTCGCTATATAAAATATTCATTGTACTTACCCAATCACATACTTCAGGGTTGGTGGAACTATAGCAATCAACTCTCTGTAACAATGTATCGATCATAAGCTGGGTCTGTTCTAAGTTTAAGCTTGGACCTCTCTTCGACTCCTGCTGCCTCTGCAGGAGGCGGGTCACACGATCAAAAGGTCCATTGCGTCCATGAATCTGAGCCTGAGAGGTGTGTAGTACGGCTGACAGGACAACCATCAAGAGAGACAGTATCCATAGGCTTAGTCCCGATTGTCTTATTAGACAGGTGGTCGTAGATCTTAACAGCACCATGGCTATAGCCAAAGCCAAAGGCCACTTTGACTCCTAGTGTCGATGTTACCTTAACTCCGCTATAAAGGTATCAGAATAAATGTCACCCACCATATATTTTAGTGAAGCCAATTTAAATCCAATTCTTGTCAAGATAGCCTCCTCCTGTAATTATTTTCATATATACGCTTAAATAGATATCGTCTCATGAAATATGCTCGAACATATCAAATACTTTTGTCGTGACAGCGGGAATGATCCAAAATACTTGAAGAACTGTTGCAGAACAAATTGTACAATGTGAGTACGGTATACAGTGCAAAACAGAAAGTCGATTCTTTCTACTAATTCATAACAGAGTGTGATTATGAAGACAGCCCCTCCAACAAAGAATGGCGGTTCATTTCACTGCAGGAAAGGACGGCTGTCAACATCCCATGTTAGCTGATCCTACAAACTAGACTGTCACAACGGTTTGGTCGTCTGGCTATCAACACACACACAATGTTCTTCAGACTTCGCAAAAGTCCCTTCGAACAAAATGCGTCATTTCCCACCCCGTACAGTAAGAGACGAAGCAAACCACGTGGAATTAGATGTGAGCCTAGCTTCCTAGTCTGTATACAGCAAACTTCTCTTGCCACTTCGTGCCGTGTGCACACAAACATGTAAATTACAGGGTCAAGAGTTTATCAACTTTTAAGAAACAATAATTTCATCACGAAACGTATAGGATATAACCCTTAAACAAGCTTGTTAGCCCAAACAAAATGTTGTCAAGTAATATACGCTTTTTCATGTAGATGCTAAACATTCTAGGGGCAAATAACGTTGGTTAAATGGCACTTTGAAAAATCAAGATTTGAGGACAGAGGTCGTTGAGATATATATATATATTATCCTAAAGACGGTCAGAACATACAGATCGAAACGTCGACAACCAAGAGCTCTTATAGAGCTCGAGCACCAGCCCCGTTTCGGGGCTTTTATTGCCTTGAAAAAAGTCAATGGATTAAGCCCCTGAAAACTTATATACACCTGTTATCAAAAGTTTTTAATTTTTGAATATGTGAGTAGCTAATCGTTTAATTAATTCAAAGAATATCCTGCTTCGTGTCACCTACCAGCTACATCTCGACCGGTCCTCGCTGGGTCCACCGTTCAGGCAGGAAGTGGAATTAAATTGCTAGAAAGCCACAGGGCAAGGCGATGAATGCCGTGGAACTACTTCCGGAAACAGCCTCTACGATGATTAATTCTTCAAATTTACATAGCTCAACGGGGCGGTAAACTTGAATCCCCAAACCCTTCTTTGGACCTTCTTTAGCGGCTTATTTCTTATTAATAATGATACACCGACATTACACCACCATGTGGAATATTATCTGTCGACGGCCTGTTCGAAATGTAGACGCTAACTCTTTGAACGAAATATGTTGCTTTATTTGGGGAAGGGATAATATCCGTTATAGAATTATTATCTAGATTTTAAATAGGCCAAATTGTACTAGCAATATTTTATTTTTCCATCCGATCACGTTTACTATTAGGGTTCTAAATGAGATTTGATCTTCGATCTCTATCTTTGTGTGGGATAGTTGTGTATCTCTGGAAGTTTTACGTGTTATCTATCGAATTTACGGTTTTATAAATGCGACCTTTTCAAATATTCTTTATCAAAACGATTTTTGAGTTCATCTCTTACATCATGATGTTTTATATTGATACATCTTTATACCACCTATAATGGTACTTACTTTTATATATTACAGTTTGTGACATATATTCTTACATATCAATATTTGAAAAATGTAATACTCATCACGTTGTAAACCTAGAAGCAACTGACTTCAAAAAAATTCAACGTCACATTTTTGGTTATATTGCGTAATTACTGTGTCAAACTTACTTCTAAGTTACCTTGCCACATTTGCCAATGTTTGTATTTTTTATAGTATTGTTGCGGCATGTTGATGACCAACTACACTCTTTCTTTTTACTTTTCCTGACTTCATTTAAATAAATAAACCATTATTATTATAGTTATATACAATGTCAATGTCGGTGTACCATTATCAACTCTACGTAGCTTGAACTTGAACCTAAGATTTAGTTGTATTTTTGTGAACTGTCTGTCGTGGACATCGTCTGGTCTTATACAATATTTTTTTTGTTTTTTGTAAATAATGATTCTGATCTTACATTTTTGGCTCCGTTCAACCCTAATTACGGTGATTTCGGAGGTGCATTTTCACATTCAAACGGTGATTAAAGGCATTTATTCTGAAGCTAATCTAGAGACTGTTTGGTCTAATTTGAATGCATTGAATGCATCAAATAATACATGAGGCGTCAGTGCAAATGGTGATACAGAGGCTTATAAAGGATCACAAAATAAAGTAAATTATCAACACGCCACATTGCTTTGGTGAAAGCAATCCTAGTTTCTTGGTTTTCTGTTTGTTGTTTGTTTATTGTTTGTGCGAGTGTATATAGGAATCATGAGATTAAGAATCATCAAAGTGGTTTTGGATGAGATTCTGGCTAAGCATTATTTTGTGCCCCAAAATACAAGGTGATAATCAGAATCATTTTGAATTATAATTTGGTGGATATATTATAAAGTTAAATGACTCACATTGATTTCTATTTTCTTTTATTATTACCATTGACGTATTGAATCATTTATTTAGTTCTCTTGTTTAGTGTAGGATAGGGTCATAAGAATCATTAATAATGCAATTAAATTGAGGCTAACGTCAGGTCGAACAGATTGCGATGTGCTTATATGACATCAATAATAATTATAGGCCTATATAATTATGCAACAGGCCGTTGTAGTTCACAGTTCACAGTTCACCGTTTTCTAAACACCTCTTCTTTTTTCTCTCGTTTTTCTATCTCTGATTTATTACTTTCTTACAAATATAATTATGTAACCCTACATGTTGTATTAACAGAACATCTATCTAACCCTGAATGGTACATTAACCGGACATCATAAAACTTGTATATTATCCTAACCCTAAATTCAAAACAATAAAACTACTAATATTATTAAACATATGGTTTCTTGGGAGGCCTTTAAGTTTCCTCTGCCTGCGAATGTACGTAGAGGGCAGTAGTTATATTGTTCGATCGTTGACAGAACATGAAAATGTCCTGCTAATGACCATGTCTACTTAATGACTCATTTTTTTTCACTTCATACGTCCTTCTAATGACGCTGTTAGATTTATATATTTATGTTTATATATATACCCCAGGTATAGGTATTTTTAATTCTGAACCCCAGCATTTCTAGGAGATATAAATAATCAATGATTAAGCTATGATAACACCTGTTTTATATGATAAATAAATTCATCAAATGCACTCTGGTTTTGCTAAGAAGAAAACGGTATTTTATTGCGATATTGCAATTCATTTAACACGTTAAAGATTTAAGGTTGACAGGTAAGTCAATGCGAGGGTGAAATGGAAAGTATTTATAGCAAATGAAATAACTAGACGGAAGAAGGTCGTGGGGAGAATCGTACGATCAAATATGACTTTGATCTTGATCATTGAATGAAATAAGGAAACAGGAAGATATCACACCGTCGATGTGGTCCCTTAGCCCCCCCCCCCCCCCCCCCTCGTAGACCTATGGTCCTACCTTCGGAGCTCGTTTTGTTGATTCGTTTTTGTAATAAGTTTGATAATTTATATTAACAAAATCGAAAAAAATAATCACGAAACTGTTGCAAGCCAATGCCCCTAGGCACACACGCACCAACACACACCCGCACACACGCACGACGCACATTATACAAGTAGTTTCGAAATGCTGTGCTGTCAAAAGAAAAATAAAGATCGCACCGCTCTCATACACTGCACACAACCACACTCATCTAGACTACACAACCACATTTCTTAAGACCTAGGCAGTGTTTTATAAAGAGTTGCGACTGATTCAAATCCATCCCAACTAGTTATGAGATGGAGCCCCGTCTTCTTATCTGGATCAGATTACAAAATTTGTACTCTTTACTCCTGAAAATTATATATAAGGGTATGAAAAAAGAAATTAATGCACCCTTAAACCCGTCGCTATGGTCCCGTAACACAAAACTTCGCAAGTGATCGTAAGTTCCATTTCTGCGATTGATAGTATTGCTCACTACTCGCAAAGATCAACCCTACGATCGACTGCAACGCTTTGTAGTACGGGTCCCAGATTTGCGACAACTAAGACTGAGGTCGAGGTTATCGTCCAAAACTACGGTCTAACGGTCTAACCCATCATGGTAAATGGGTACTAGCCCGACTATGATAGTCGGGCTAGTACACACGTGCTTGTGTGTTTGGTTGATGTTATATTGGCCTTTCATAAACTTTGACGTTGAGGCCATGGATTAAGGTTACCAAACAATAGACAATATATAAACGACAACGTTAATTAATGACACAAAAATGTAAAACGATGCTTTGTTGAGGGAAAGGATATGTAGTTTAATTCATTTAGGCGCTCGTTCGTTTACAGGCACACTCGTTTCAGTTGAAATGGGCTAACATGAAAACCAATACATGACTGATATAATGATTAAACATGTAAAGTACATTTGAATCATGACTTATTGACTGTGATACTTGCAACGGGATCTACGTGAGGGATTGAAAATATTCAGGATTCCAACTTACTCTGAAACATTAATCTCCAAGGGTTGTGGGTTATTCCACATTTAAAAAAAGGACAATACAGAGGTTAAAACTTAATATTTGTTCAAGTTCAATGAAAAGGGAGATTTAAATATAATCTTTTGTCGGGTGTCTGCCTAATCCGATGCCATTCAACAGCTAATTGTGGCACGTGCTGCACTCTTTTTGAATAATGACTCTGTACTACCATTGCATTGTTATAAGGGCAGTATAGCCAACATAACGCAGAGACCCCCCCCCCCCCCCCGGTAGTCGTTTGGACTGCTTATTACAGCAAATGTGGCGTTTCGTATGCCTCAGAAAGGGGGGGTCATGGGAGGGGGGCGGCATGTAGTGCCGCTTTTGTCATCCTGCTACAGTTTGACCCCTGTTACTCAATTTCTAGATACGCCATTTCAATATTCGGGCTTGGTTGAATCTTAATCAACGACGGTTAATAAACTTAAAGTACAAGCACATGACTAGCATTTTGGTTTTAAGAAATGCAGTTATCATAAGAGAGGTCTTCTGATATTCGGAACGGGTTCAAACCAAATAAGAACATCGAGTATGATTATTGTTATATACAAGAATAATACAAATTTACATTTCATATTGGAGTTATACTCAGTTTTGGTCAAAAGCCAGGAATATCATCTGGAGCATGTATATATGAAGTAGCTATTATTATAAGACCAATCTTCTCAGTTAGTCTACATGGACGATAAGATATCAAACAATGTTCACCTATTGAGATTGCAAGTACAATAGACAGTCATACTCTTACAATTCTTCCTCAATATTGTTCTCATTTCGCAAATCTAATGAATTCGTTATATTTACATTATTTGTTACTTCTTCTTCATTTTTAGTGTATATTATCATAAAAGGCTTTCCAGAAATGTTTTAATGGCAAGCAAAGGAGTTCAGCAACATGATGACAGATTTTATATAACTTATTTGATTAAAATACAAAGCGATTGGATTGTATGTACAGTAGGTCAAAATCAACTAGAAGGATTGCATTTAGTTTGTCAAGTGAAAACTGCACCTCTTTTTGGACTTCTTTGTGTGCTGACTGTGTAATCGCTCTACGGAAACAAAGAATTTCGATTCCTTTTTTTTTTAGCCCGTGTTTTTTTTCTTCAAATGCAGTATTCTTGATGTTCATCGGATTGATACGTCATTGAGCAACAACAACAATAGATGTAAATAATACCTTGAAAGGGAAAACTAAGAAGTAGTACTAATTATAAGTCTGATGTACGGGTAGATGACTTGACAGCCTCTGGTGAACGTCTGATCCGAATAAAAGATATCTATTTCCTGCTACCTGTAAAGGGGAAAAGAGAACGATTTTTTAATTGAGAGAGCTGTTAATGAAAGGATAAAGATCAAAGAACCATGTTCGACTACATCACATTTAAAAATAGGTATGCATAAGCTAAATTAACCAAATCATAAAATCCTGACAACATATAAAAAGAGCTATCAATCTGGTCACATAACACTCAAACAATATCTCTCTCCTCTAAAATCTTTTTTCTTTTAGACAATTTTCTTTTTTATTGAAAATGTCTTTTATAAATTCAACATTACTATGAAGGCAGGTACTAATGGATAACGAAGTGTGGTTTCATACTTATTCAGTAGTATTTCTCTTTAAAAAAACACTTGTTCCAACTGCTGCTTTTAGTTAATTTGATTAATCTATACCTTGACACAGATTCATGAGAAATGTAATCCTATCGTTGACATAAAAGGCATGCCGAATGCCCAAACATGATGTTTATTCACGAATAAACACTTCAACATAATAGGACTTAAATGCCCTTAGGCCCTGGATAGGGAATTCACACTACAATATATCTTTGTATTAAATTAACGATTTGACATTAATAATAATAATAATAATAATATTGGATTCTTATATAGCGCACGTATCGACCTTGCTAGATCCTCAAGGCTGGATAGAAACGCATCCACACAAAATTGGTGTTCAATAAGAAACAAAACCGTAACGTGATACAAACTATTGATTGCGAATGATTGGGTGGGGTCACAGGGATTTTTTTTTCTTCCGAAGATTCACTTTTCCGAAGGTTTATAATTCCAAAACACAAATTTAACATACCAGGGAGTTCATAAATGAAACAGGGCTTATAATTCCAAACACTTCATGCATTATTCCGAGAGTTCGTTACTCCGAAGGTTTGTGATTCCGAAAATAAAATGGCTTTTGCAATTCCGAAAATGAAAAGGGTTTTTAAATCCGAAAATATGATTTGGTTCATAATTCCGATAATGAAAAAAAAAAAAAATTATAATAATTCCGTATTGCAGTACCCTTGTTTATTAAAATAAAATAATGAACGAAGCTTTGAACAAAAAAAAAACATTGAAAAAGCGAAATCTCACCGACTTCTCCCCCTGAACAAATTCCTTGTGGGCCTCACACGAAACCCAAGTCGGACTTAAGTTCCGTACAAGCTTTATGGTATGCAAACGCATACGGGTGCGTAAAGTGATCTGCTCACAAGTCGCCTTTATGTTACTTGACTTGAGTGTGTATTTAAACTTGCAAAATTTCTTTACAGAAGTACCATTCGAATCTCATATTTTGAATATACTATGACGACTTGGATCTAGTTCTAAAACACAGAAAAAACTTTGTTTGGTGATTACAAAGTTACTTACTGCATTGTTGCAACTGGCAAGAGACTCTCCTTCCACTCTGCGGATATATCATCTCGTACCTGTCGCTAGTTCCTTTGCCGTACTCTAAGCACAGATATTCATACGGACGACATCCGACCGCTGTACAAAAGGGTAAAAGTCAGATGAACGGTGAACGGAGCGTCAGTAGGTTATATACTTAACTTTCCCCAGTCAAATAAAACTACTGATGTAATTAATGTAAGCGATGATTACAAAATGTACTAGGCCCATGCATGCATTATACCCACACATGTGTTTGTGTCCATATACGAAAAATAAAATCATGTATGTATGTATATCATCCAACAAAACTGATTGTACCCTTTTGAAAAGTGTGGAATGCAAAGGCTGCAAAAGTTTCATAATTATATTCTTGATTAGGGGCGTGCTCACTTGTGCTGAATATCGTGTGTGTAGACCCTACAAATCACGGAGTTCCAAATTAAAGTTTGACCAATCACAACAACCTTTTGTGTCCTTCAAGGGGATACAACACAGAAAATACATTACACAGATAAACTTTAAAATAATTTAAAAAAATGAATATTTGAAAATTTGAAGAAAAAAAATGTCTTACCGCCCATATCGAAATTAAAGCGGATGCCATCGATACTCATAGTACCTCCAGGGACAAGGGATGTCTTTGCCTGCTTGGGTGTTAGAACATTGCCAGTGTATCCGAGTTTGTCGCGATTCGATCCGTCACTCTGTGAGTTACCGTAGACAGCAAAGTGCCATAGGTTAGGGCCAGTAGGCACCCCGGACTCAGGGGTAGAGGTTAGGCGCATGTTCGCCGTAACCGGCACATCGCCATCTGACATAGCGTACGGGTCAAAGTTCACGTTCATGTCGAGTAGTGTCACCTGGGGAGGACCAGATGATTGTTGACCTACACAATACCAAGCAAAACAAAGACCGTTCTCATTCAGTGTTAGCCAGTGCTTTACAGGCATCAAAAGCCCCTAAGGAGTTGAGAATATATATGCCGGTGAGAAAATCCCATCGTCAAAACGGCCGTTCATAGAGACATTTTAATATTCAACATGACAATTTATTTTACTTAAAATTAACAATTTGTTGAGTAACTAAGCTTTTCAGAGTAAGCCTAACAACCAACACAACATTATCAAGGGACCCTCGTTAATTTAGTTTAGAGTAGTTCATTCTAAGCTGTCTTTTTACATGCATATCAGACATAATAGGGAACTTAAGATATGATATACTTCCTTACATCGTTTAGCAGATAAAAATCATAATAATTCATGACATATATTAACTTGATATTGGCAGTGGTTAAAAAGAGGCGATAATTACAATAATATATATTATTATCATGTTATTATGATCAGGATATACTGTCCGATCTATGATTTTTAATATTCCACACAAATAAATTTAAATCAACTATAACCAAAATGGACAAACTTTTAAACTGCGAATGGGTGTAACTTCAGAATATATGGACAAAATAATTCCGGAGATATCGCGAACAAAAAATTTGATGTCGCATCGAAATGCTTGCATCTGATGAAAAAGTCATTAAATTCACGAGTCCTAAGTTCACGGATACGAGTTTGCAGCAGTTTGTTTTTAATCAATACATCCAAGGTAAGATAATTCCATCAATTGCAAGACAACTTATATAGGCTACGTATACTATAACTTTTACTTACAATTTTGATGACATTTCCGACCACTGTCGGTAAGTTCATATGTTTTTCGGGATGAACGAAGTAAAAATTTGCCGATCTTATGTCAGTATTTTCGGAATTTCACACTCAATTTCCCCAAAAATGTCGTTATATTAGGTTTCTCTTTATATTGGTGGTATCAGGTTTTTAGAAATGTTACCTATTTTTGAGATACGGAACTGTGCGCAAAGATATTAGTATATTGACCACAAAAATGATTATGATGATGATAATGATAATAATCAATGATAATAAATGATGTAATAATAATGATAATAATAATACTTATTAGTCCTATTATTATAATTGTTATATTCATTATTATTATCATTGAGTTATAATACACTAATAATAAATGACAAAAGCAAAAATATTTTCTTTCCTCAAACTGTAGCTTCATCGCTATCTCTTGTAATGCTTGAGCCTGGGTCCTGCAATCATTAACATACTAGTAATTTCTAAATGTTGCGCTAAAATCAGCAAAGACTACTCTTAAGGTCTGCTCAGATATAGCACAGTAACGGCTGCAAAAAAAAGCCGCCGCGGTTATTCAACTGCGTGCAATAAAGGACTTGGGCGCATTTAATGAGCTCTGTGTTATGACATCCAGACATGTGAAGCTATTACACTTTACACCACAAAACAAGACAAATACAACTGCGTCTCCAAAATGTCTCTGCCCTAAATTCAGTTAAGGAAATGGATGGAATTATTATTATATCATAATCATGACGAAAACAAAAGCCTATTACATGTCAACTAACGACTATGATATTTGACCTTTGACCTACATACTCTCATACCTATGATATGATTGTCGTCATATGGTAATACACATTGTCATCAAGTTTGAAGTTCTTACCTCAAGTAGTTTAATTAATACCTATAATTTCACAGATTGAACCCTATGACCTTTGAACTTTGACCTTCATACCCCATAATCTTATCAGATCGTCTTACTATTACAGTATACTATTAATGAAGTTCATACCTAAGGCGGTTCTTGAGATATCGTGTTAACGAGAAAGCGAGACGGACAGACGATCAACCCGAAAACATAATGCCTCCTTCACCACTTTTGGTGGGCGGAGGCATGAGAACAGCCGCTGTTAGCCGCGACATATCTGAACAAGCCTTTAATAAGGCGGGTTATTGAACGTTACTTACCACCACCGCCAGAGTTACCACCACCACCCATAGCACCACCACCATGACCGCCACCACCACCACCATGACCACCACCGTCACCACCTGTTGAGGCGGGTTCATCTGCACCGGGAAGGCACGTCAAGGGACTGCACTTGGTGAGGACTTTGCTGTTTGGTTTACCCTTCAGGGAGAATCCAGGTCCAGTTTTGGTGATCCTAATGCATAAGAACTTGGTACTTCCACACGCCTGGCCATTCAAATCAAAATCGTAAGGAATACTGTTGAATCTGAGCACACCTCCTTGTTCAAAGTTTTGTCGAGCTTCGGATCCCAGACGGAGATTAGCAGGAGAAACTTTGGCCTTCTTGCCATTCTTCTTAGGACTGCCCCATGCTTCGAGAGCCCATCCTGGGTTGCCGGTGATATCGGTAGTGGTAGCCCTGTCGTAGACCACGTTGATGTCCAGGGTCATGTCATTACTGCGACCTGATCGAACAGCTGAGAAAGGGACGCGAACCACTCCAATGGTCGACACTGTGAACTGTGGCTTGGCCTGGGCTGTTGGATTGGAAGGGTTTGGGATAGGAGTAGGGTGCACAGGAGGAATAGGATGGACAATACCACGAGAGGGAGTTGAGGTAGAGAGCAAATCAGCAGTCATGTTAACACCTATTCAATAGAAGCATAAATTAATCATGATGAAGTAAAGACCATTTGAAACGATATCATAAATCAGGCACAGCTACGTTTCAGATTCATCAAGTGGAAAACGCCAATTGCAAATCATTATGGACAAGCCCAAGGTATTTTGTGTCCCAAGTGTTGACGAGTTTCATGGGATATTGAATATAATAATCAACATTGCAATTATCATTATCCTTCATAATTCATCTGATCCAAGCTATACAATAGGGCTTCCAGATTACAAATTTTAGTAACGTATGGGACGAAATACCTTAGACTTCCCTTCATATTCTTAAAATATCACGACAAAATTTCACAACACCATTTCATAGATTATAATTATGGCAAGTGTTAAACATATGAGACTATAAGGAAAATGATGCCCATTGTGTAACTCATGCAAACTTATCAGATCCCTAGCATGACTCATGAATGCATGTTCATGTAGAGTAAGTAAGGCCCCATTTATTACATTCAGGTTGCCTTCGCGTCAGATGCGGGCAGCTAAGACAATGGAAACAATAGGGCGGTGTCACACAGAAAAATTCAGACCCATCTTGAATAAACCAGATTTTAGAAATCTAGTTTTGTCATTTACGTCAGTGACAGACTGGTGACAGACAGGCTACGAATAATCCGGATAACTAAAATCCGGATTTTTGATGGGCCATTGCGCATGTGCCGTTTAGGTAGATAAGCATGTGGCATCACACGTTCAATCATTAAATGCGCGCTAATATAATTGTGCGCAGGTCATGATAGCGCGTTAAAAACCCTATGCCAGCCAATCACGTTAAACTTACACTTGGCTGACCTTTAAAGGGATTATTTCAACATTGGTGTCAGACAGAAAAATCCCTTTAAAAAAAACCTTGAAAAATCCTTTCAAAAGAGAATTATCTTGCCTCATATGAGGATTTTTGAAGGGATTTTTGAAGGGACTTTTGAATGGATAATTGGTGACAGACAGCTAAAATCCGGATTTGGCCTCTGTGTGACACCGCCTATTTTAAGTCAATCGAATACTCATTTAGAAACTCCGTATTACATATTTGACATAGTAAAGAGTGAAAATATATCAAATAATTTAATCTTACCGATGCATCGGACTTTGACACAACCCATGAGGTTATCGGCATCATTTTCTCTTGCCATCAGTTTGAAGTCAGGTTGTGGACGGTCCTTCTGGAGTCGGGCGCACAGGAACTTCATTTTCTTACATTTCACGTCAGGCCTCAATTCGAGTGTATGTGAAAGTCTCTGAAAGTATAAGCATTAATAATCATAGTTATACACTTACCAAAGTAAAAGACTCTCCGCCGCCCCTGATGATAGCGATAATAATAGTAGTAACAACAACAACAATAAAATAGTTCTTTAAACAAATTATTAAAAAATTATAATAATAGTACAGAAATTATATAAATATTGATGACAATAATAACAACAACAGACATAATTGACAACAATGATTAAAAAATAAATATTATTAATACAGTCATGATAATAATAGTAGGCCTAATGATAATAGCAACGATAACAATAATAATAATTGTAATAAAGTAATCCATGGTAAAATGTAAAGGAAGATATTCAATATTTCGAGAATAAATATTGATGATGACTATATTTGTTAAAATAATCTGAATTAACGTTCTCTAATAACCTCCAACTAACAAAAAAAATCGAAGCCAAAGATTTGTGTTCTATTTCTTTTTTAATTCAGAATTTGTAATAGAGTGTAGAATGTGCACAGATCCAAACACATGCTACGATCTATAGCTACAGTCCCATATACGTCCCGGACCGTCCCGGACCATCCCGGACCATCCCGGACCCCATCCGGGGTGATCCGTGTAGCCACCGTGCTGGGTCCGGGGTCATCCGTAGTGGCGCCGGGGCGGTCCGTGTTGATCCGTGGCAGTCCGGGAGTGAGTTATTGACCCCGGATCACCCCGGCGCCCCTACGGATGATCCCTGACCCAGCACGGTGGCGACACGGATCACCCCGGATGATCCGTGTTGGCACCGGGATGGTCCGGTGTCATCCGTGTTGGCACCGTGTTGGCACCGGGGTGGTCCGGCACGGTCCGTGGCGGCTCCTTGCTGGGTCTGGAATGATCTGTACTGCTGCCGGGGCTATGCCCGGACGGTCCGGGGCGGTCCGTAGTGGTACCGTGTTGGGTCCGGGGAGACGGTCGGCGGTTGCGATTTTTTGAACAAAACATCCCGGACCATCCCGGATCACCCCAGACCATGGTCCGGGATGGTCCGGAGTGGTCCGTGCTCGTCCGTGCTGGTCCGGCTTTATATGGGACTGGGGCTTTATCATCCATGACACACACCCATATCCGCGCACACCCTCACACATACACGAACCTACGCCCACGTGTATAGCAGTACCTGGAACTTAAACTCGGGTCTCTCAGATCCCATCACGTCTACTGCGGTATCCCTTTCGAAGTCGCCCAAAACCTGATCGGTGGGAGAAATTTTGTCCTCGGTGTCTCTATCAGTCGCCGAGCCCCATGCCTGGACCTTCCATAGATTCCGACCCTGCGGGCACGAAAGTCATTAAAAAAGCAACATCAAAGTATCATGAGTGGCGAAAAAGGATTATATAGATATTGAATGCTCCGTAGTACCATGCACGATCTCTCTAAGGTGAATGGCATAGTACTATTGTATTAGTACTCAACAACATGTTATGCAATATAATTATGTATATTGTTGACTGCTGCATGACAGCTAATCAGCCAATAAGACGCTTTCTAAAAAGACTAAATAAGGGAGTATCTCACGGTGAAAGGTCTTAATCTCGATGGTCAAACAGTAAAAGAGTTTGGAGTACATTTAAATTTGCGTGGAAAGTGCGCCGTGTGTATACAATGACAATTTCATTACACGACATTCGTAAAGATTTGAATTGACAATTAAAATCTGTGCGTTCAGAAATTGTTGATAATGTCAGGGATTCAGAATCCACCGATCAGAAGTATATGTAGCATTTACAGAGCAACTGTAGATCTGGGGGGAAATGACAAGCGTTACCTTCTCTCAAGTATTGCAATGAATACTGGATATGCTAAGAAACTGTGAATAATTATGAAGAACATTTCATTGTTTGTTCTGAATAACTGATCTGGATAAGGATGACATTTACTAGCTCATATTCATGAGTGCGATATGGTAAAATGAAGCAATAATTGGCTTAAGACAGAAAAGCATAGAGACCCAATAATTTTATTGTTTGAGAAGATCATAATGGGGTCCCTCAGCCCGTGTTAGGACATATCCCACGGTAAAATTTGCTTCCAAAAAGAAGTGCATTCATATTATTTATTTGGGGTGTTTCAAAGAAGGATTCTTATACAACAAACTAAATAATTTTGCTAGAAACTCGCCAACATTTTATATGATGTTAGAAAAAGATTTTTGAGTTGCAAATACCTCATATTGCACCTTGCACACACAAATTCAATATGGGATCTTTTGATATTTTCAAATGAAAAAAAAATCACTTCATAAATATGTTTCTCTCTTAAATCTATTTTATCTTAAATCGGTACTGCACTACTTGTAGCTACTTGGTCCCCTTTTTCTTATGAGAGCTGATTTGATGAGATAATCACCTGCCAGTGACCATGCAGGGAGGTCTAATCCATCATGACCAAACTAGTGCAGAGAGGCTTTAAATCATCTGTAAATTTGTACGATCATAAAGCAATGAGTATACGTCACATAATGGGCTTACCCGAATGCTCATACTGGCACCACGGTTGTACTTGACGAGGACATCGAAATCGACTTCGTTCTCCTCTCCCTCACGTATTTCAATGGCATCACTGCTTGTCGGCCTTACGCTGTTCACTAAAATCTTTGGTGCTGTCAAATCAAATAATGTAATAATTTGTTTGCATTTACCTTTTACCTTGATTTTGATTAAGTTCCCTCCGTCGGAAGAACAGTATTACATTTATTGATGGAATACCCAGATTATATACAAACTAAATTAAAGCGAACCTGCACGCACGTTTCATAGTTGTCAGTGTATGGATTTTCTTACTGCCAATTTGTTGAAGTACACAAGATACATAATCCAGACGCTTTTTTCTTCTCATTTCGCCTTTTCAGAGGCTTCAGATGTACTACCACGAAAGTATATGTTCATCACGATGAAACAAATCTCATACAGATAACATTGTAATTATAGAGACAACGTTCACTACTGGTGAAGGTGAGAACTTATTGTCAAATTGTTCATCCAATTATGTTACTGTAAAAGAATCACAGAAGAAATTCTCTGAAATGCATCGCTCTTAAAAGGCCGTCATGTTCGAAACATGAGAGGAAATGACTGAAGTGTTTGGACCATACTTTCATGCTGCACGTGTGTGTAGTGCATCTGACCTTCAGTATCACTGAGTCAATTTATCATAATTTTGATGATTCTAAACCTTCAAGATATACGCAAAATCTTATGTTCCACATAATCATAATCAACCTTTTCCTATTGCATCAATACAGTATAACTAAAAAGCGCGATTGCATGACCTGGGGGCGTTTAATGAAACAATTAGTCGGTGGTTTTCACCGACTAATATCATGTTCACCGACAATTTAGTCAGTGCTGACTAAATTTGACCAATCACAGGCCCGGAAAATAGTCGGTGACAAAAGGATTATCGGTGAACACGATATTAGTCGGTGAAAACCACAGACTAATTGTTTCATGAAACGCCCCCCAGAGCTCAACTTACAGGTTGATTTTAAAACAGATCATCGTAAACAGTTCTTTTACACATTACGACATTACGAGTAGCATAAATGTGTGTACTGCAATGCCTTACTGTCACTTATATTAAACGTATGTAGAGTTGTGACGAGTTTTCTTCGTGAAAAAGAAATCTTCATAATAAAACAAGGACTTACTTATTTTACATTGCTGAACCTTGCAGGATACCCTAGTGTCTCCGTCTGATTTCGAATCTCGTATGGTATAGGGCGGGTTGGGACGACTGCTCTTGCCGAACTCGAGACACAAGTAGCGCTTTCCTTCACATCCGGCATCTGAGATATTCACTCTACAGGAGGAAGAAAATGTGTACACTCAACATATGAGATAAATTAAGTTGGGCAAGTCTTGTTGATTAAAACTCTACCTATTATAAAGCTATTTGTTAAGCAATTCAGCTCAAGAGCACTTGACCAAATTATGACATTTTTTTATCTTTACCTAAGGCCTAAAAAAATATTTAAAAAAAAATAAAAATATTTTGCCCTTTGCGACTGACCCCAAAATCTTAAAATCTACGGTCGGCTTAATAAAAAAAAAATACCGTTTTTTTGAAGATTTTTTTTTTTTTAAAGCATTCAAAACTGAAGAATATCAGCCCAAAGAGGGGGTAAACAAAAATTAATAAAAAGATTTCCGACCGACCGACCCATGTTTTGGCACCTAAAGGGCAATATAACATCTTTCTTTTTGTTAGGCCTAATAATGAGGCATATAATTACCAACGATTCCTGATGAATAAAGGTTGAGAAAGACTTACCCAGGTTTGTACTAATTTGATCAGGTTTGATAAAAACGCAATAGCTGGTCCAAACAAAAATTAGCAGACAGTCAAGGGTAAATAGCTTTAGTTTCTGGTAGTATGTTAACGCATCATACCCTCTATTTCCCTTTTTCTCGTTTTGTATCTACCCCCCCCCCTGTATCTTTTCTTTTATCCATGACCTTGGTAATCATTACTAAGATCAACATATATCAATAGACTACAATGCAGCCTATCTTCTTTCTTTTTTGAAAGAAAGGTTTAGAAACATCACTGAGTAAAAAAAAAAAAAAAAATCACTTTAATTTTCTTTAATTTAAATTTATATTTTTCGCCGACATTTCAGTCTGCGGTCGTCAAATTTGTTATAGAATTATTTGATGATCAGACAATGTTTGCAAAACGTTCGGCAACTGAAAATACATATCATAAGCCTTTTGAAACTCAATATAACCCACCAATGACTTATAAATAAGAGTAAATATAAATCAATGATTCTTACCCGGGATTTCTTATCTGGAAAGTATTGGGCCTTCCTGATGTAATGGCCCTCGATATGTCTCCCATATCTAAGACCTGGGGGGCTTCGTCACTACGACCGGTCCCTTGGGCGTTGTCACTCGCGAAAACTCCCATCCTCCACAAGTTTGTACCGTCGAAAGTAGATCCAGGAGACACGTCTAGGTTAACAGTAGCCTCAACCGAGTCAAAGAATCCACCACGAGACAATTCGGGCGCCCATGCTAGGCCAGTGATGTCAATATTTTTGTTCCTGTTGTCTTCTACATTTGGCTCACTACCACCGTTTCCATGACTACCACCGCTAGTACCACCGTTTCCGTGACTACCACCGCTAGTACCACTGCCAGTACCATGACCATTGTTTCCTCCGCCGGTACCAGATCCCCCTGTTCCGTGTCCGCCCGTCGATCCTGCATTTACATCAACAAAAAGTACATGAGAACGTCCACCGAAATCATTTTTGTTTAAAAGTAATATGTGCACATGACACCTACCTGTACTTTTCCTTCCATAAAGACTTAACTGTCAATGTAAAATATCAAATATAATTAAACAATACCTTTTCATATGAAAAAAATACTTTTTTTTTTTACATCAGGCATAGTTTAGGAAGATTATTTCGTACTTTCGTTATTATTTTCTCCTTCATGTTAAAAACATCTTTTATAAAAATATCATTGGTTATTATATTATGACTTGTTTATGGCATTTCCTTGTAAAAAAAATAATGTGCATTTGTTGTACTCTGGTTCATTGTTCTTATAATTAAATGTCTGCGTAACGACATGTATGTCATTAGAATAAGCAAAAATCACTCCATGTCTACATACTGCATATACATCTGTTCTTCAATAAAAGCGAACAATCACCTATATTGATAATAACAAGTCTAGATATGTAGTATCTTGTCTCGTGAACTCGTTCAAAGCTATCAGCTTTAAAGATGATGCATATGCAAGTAGAACACGCTTAAAGCGATACTGAACTGATTAACTTTCTCCCGTAGCGGTACTCAATGCCCAATTTCCACTTTGCAGACAGAGGACTCGTGTGAGAACCAACAGCGCAACAAGTTTTTGGACCATAGTGCTTCAGCTTAACTGAGATGGTGCTACAGGGGGCTGCTTCTAGTACAGTGCGGCCGTGATCTCTACAGTAGTGAGTTATTACCTCCCCGTACTAAAGTACCGAAAACGGGATTGCCCCTGTCATACCATGCAAAATGATCACCTTTACATACAAAAAATATGAAATTCCCGTGAGCTTACCACTATCACACTGTTGTTCTTCACAGAGTACGATTGGCGACATGGAAAATTCGGTGGATGGATTGTCTCCTTTAGCGTACTCGAGACATAAATAGCGGTAGGCATTATTGCAGCCCAGTTGATCAGCATCACTGAAAGTAAAAGAGCCAGACAGCTCCATGATGTTATCATCCCGTCGTGAAGGAGGCTGGAGAGTTTTGCGCTCGCCAAGATAATCGAGGATGTCCGGGACTTCGCCACTTCTGTGAAAGCAACGAGTAAGTGGGAAGGTTAAAACATCTTTCGAACAGAAATTAAAAACTTAAAGAATAGAGAACTGCTATACAATATTCTAAATCAGAAAGAAACAGCTACCGAACATAGGAATTCGGTAAGGGGTAAGAATGAACTTTGAATAGAATTTAGAATTTCTCAGTTTGTGGTTCGTTTGTGCTGAAAAGGCATTGAGAAAAAAACACGTTTTAAGGTTTTGAATAGCTCAAGAAAATATACCATAGAATTCGTAAATAGATTTATCCCTCTATCACTTCCTTATTTAGAATTTAAACAAAGTTATAAAACTTATAATAATAGACATATACCTAGAAACAAATCGGGCAAAGTGTCGGCAGGTTATGAATCTACGATCTATAGATTACTAATGAGATTGGTATCTTTTTCATAATATGATGCCAATGTTATGCGCTTGTGATACAGTTTTGTTTTGTTTTAATTACCACGGAAAAGATCTTTTCACAGGATAATATCGATAGCATATCAGAGAAAATGTGTCTATTCAATCATAAAGTATAATCACTCTGGCTACAGATATAAATTGAATTTTACCCATCATTGGTTAATATTCCACTTCAAGGGGGATAAACCCTTCAGAGCTGGTACCTTGCTATTTATGAGGTAAAATCACCGAAACCTGACGAAAGGGGGTTGGGGTGGGGCTCACCAAAATGGTACCTAGGTTTTAAGAATACTTCATATGATGAAGAACTACCGTTGAACACTTACCTTCGTCCTTCGCCCCGTGAATTTGCACTGCCAAAAGCTCCGACCCTCCATAGTCCATCACCGCTAATGATGTCCGTATTCTCTGCGGGGGTCACACTGAGAGTGGCGCTCAAACGTGTGTTTCTTCTGCTTAGTGAAGCGCCCACATTGGTGTACCTGGCGGTTTTCCCCGAGGAGCTGCCCCCGTTGCCCCCGTTGCCCCCGTTGCCCCTGTTTGAGGACTCGTCTGTAGGTACATAACAATAATAATGATAATAATAATAATCATCATCATCATATTAATAATAATATTACTAATGATACGAATAAGAATGATGTATAAACTTAATTACTACTCTACTCTATTGCGCTATATAATTATTCATATTATTATTATTATTATTATTATACAAGTACCCTTATACATGTCGAGGATTGGAATCCACGTTCAAAATAATAAACTCTACTTTCAGAAGAATAATCAAACCACTGCTCTGGAGCTAAATGGTTTCAACTCCAAAGTAAATCATCCCTAAATGATTCGTAAAAAGGTGGCTTTCAAACCTCTGTATTAACCCTGTACTTCACCGGGTGACAAACTTCGCAACATAAATGTTGACCCGCCGCATTTGTTCACGCAACACCACGTGCTGACACATTACTTTCAAGTCTTGGGATTCTTTTAGCATCATTATATAGTATCGTAAACTTCTGTGGCCTCGTGCTAGCTTGAAAACGGGAAATTTGTGTAAAAAACAAGATGGGAAATTTCCTTATGTTTTTTTTAAAATAAGTAATGACATTAAGATGTAATATTCATAATGGATAGTCATTCAGAGACCTAAAAAATGACAAACTGTAAGTATGAAGAACATTAAAATATACGGGAAAATTGTAAAACATTAGAATACATCATAACTCAAAATGTGGTAGTCATTTGAGCTTACCACCGCTACACGTCTGTTCCCGGCACATGGTATTCGACTGCATTTCAAATGTCATGGAAGGTCGGTCTCCTTTAGCAAACTCGAAACACAGGTACTGGTAGTCAGCTCTGCAACCCAAATCGGCACTCCGGGGGAAATCGAATTCGCCATTCAGAGTCATTTCGCGACCAGCTTCCATAGGAGCACGCAGTGATTGTCTGTCAAGGATGTTCCTTACTTCGCCGGTCCTACGAATCGATCAGAGTAATAAGAAAACACAGTCAGTTCAGGGCGCTATCTTATTAAAACTTGCGATTAATCGCTAATTATTTGCGATTGATTTGAAAGGTTGGGGGGGGGGGGGGTCTCAACCCTACATTAAGCCTATGTAGCATTTAATATCCTCTTCGTATTCGGCAAACACGCTATTTTGCGAGGTCAATATACATGTATAACGAATTTCAGTATGGGGGACATCGCCATAAAGCAAACAAAATCAAAATTCCAAAAGAATTATAACGTATCATAATCTGCCTATTAAACGAAATTTTTAAAACGACAATTATACCCTTTAGTGGTGGATGCCCAATAATAGTTATCGTACAGATGGGTCTTCTTCGCCGACTTGAAAAAAACCCTTAACAAATAAACTCCAGGGGACCGATACATGTGTGATTTAATTCTTATGTACATTATCAATATGGTTAATAGAAATGTTGGGCCGTGATTTCACCTAGTGCCTGTGCCTTGAGCATTTCTACTGGCGAAAGCTGAAACTCTCCACAGTCCATCACCAACGATTCTAGTGGTATCAGACGCAGGGGTTATAGTA
Organism: Strongylocentrotus droebachiensis; assembly: GCA_035222895.1. Taxonomy (NCBI): domain Eukaryota; kingdom Metazoa; phylum Echinodermata; class Echinoidea; order Camarodonta; family Strongylocentrotidae; genus Strongylocentrotus; species Strongylocentrotus droebachiensis. The sequence continues at coordinate 144,875 of JAVYIG010003822.1, forward strand.
ACTGAAGCACCAATCTGGTTTCCACTTGAAGGCATGTCTATCTGAGCGCCCATCCTCGTGTACTTGGCAGTATCACGTACAACAGCTACAGTAACAAAAACAGAAGACAGACAGGCTCACATGAATGCAAGTATTAAAATTCACTGCAAGTACTGAATCCGCAATTTGTCATATCAGACTTACATTATTATTATGCGTTCTGGTTCGGGTCCGAATTAAGGTGATCTCAAATACGCCATTAAGAGAACCCGTAGAAAAAACAGAAATTAATGATAATATTATTGTACACTACAAACGGGAGAGTTGTCCGAGACGCCGTCCCAATCCACTGACCAAATTGCTAATATTTTCAGACATTTTCTCTTATTATTGGTCCAATTTCTGGACTTTCGCCGTCCGGATTCTTTTATTGCTCAGCTTTTATACAAAAGAGCTTATTATAAAACGGAGTGCACGTCAAAAAGACGTCGAAACAGTTTACGAGCGTCATCGCTCTTTATTCCTAAATAATAATAATTTTATAATTGTTGTTAAAAACATAATTTGATGTAGGCCTATGACAAAAAGTTTAATGTGAAGGACAATATACGACACAAAACACCACGTATACTATAACTATAATCACACACAGTAATCATGGGGTATAAGGCACTTTGTTCTCTAAAATAATGCATCTCGAAATATTTTTACTACATAGATGTCGCAATATAAGTGCGTCATACAGTAGGTACTACTCAAGATCCATTTAAATTTGTCAATTAAAAAGCTCCATAGTATCATTTTTAACGAGTTTCATTCTCTACATGAAAATTGAAATGATAGTTTTTTTACGCTTCTAATAACCAACAAAAGTACTTGCAGTGTATTAAGTAACTACTTTTGAAAAAAAATCAACCTTAGGCAATTTCAATGGCCTTGTCTGTCACCTATGGAAACGTGTGGAGAAGTACGAATATGACAACGTATTACGTAATCCAAACAAGATTTTCATGAGACATACATACATTAGGGTATTGGAGATTGCCCTTGAGCTGATATTTCCAAAATGGTTGCGATCGTGTTTTTGATTAGGCCGGTCGGTTACGATCCTGCACTTTAGAGCTCAACGCACATACTCTTTCACTGAAGAGCATTCAAGAAGTCCCTGTTGTCCAGGCACATCAAAAAAGCAAAATATAATACAGTCAAACCTGCCCTAGTGACCACCTGTCTACAGAGGCCATTTTTTGTGTTTATCTAAGGTGGTAGCTATAGACAGGTTTGACTGTATATTGTTCACTACAGACAAACGAAAGTTAAGAAACCAAATACAATGTATGTTGCAGTATACCAACCGCTGGGTGTACCCCTGAGACACGTGGCCCGTTGACAGGAAACAACTGCTCCTCCTCCAGGTAAAGGAATATTAAAATTTGGATCGGGGGAGTCCCCTTTACCGAACTCGACGCAAAGAAACCCAATATCATTACACCCAACCCTCCACAACTCAAAGTGTGTAGCGACGTCAAACTCGAGGGGTGCTGCAGCATGCATAGGTGCACTGGCATCACGTCGTTCCAGGATCTGCCTACGGTAGGCGATTTTACGTCCTACTCCAGTTTGTGACGAGCTTCCGAAGATGCCCAATCTCCAAAGACCCTCGCCATAGATGTAATCGGTCGTTGGGGATGGGGTTACCCATGCTTGGATATTGACGTCGCTTGACTCTGCATCTCGGTATGTTGTTGGCTCTACGGTCCATCGGAAGTTGGTAAGTCTTGCTGTCTTGAGGTGATCGTTTTGATTGCTGACCGGGCGAGGACCTGGATTGGGCCGTGGGTTGGGGACAGGATCGGGATTGGGATTCGGTCGTGGTCTTGGTCTTGGAGCACGGGTTGGCCTTGGATTTGAATCTGACGTGGATGAAATATGATATAAGATTAATACACGATACCAAGACGGCTACCCCTAGATTTCAAAACCCTGCAAAATAAATCCCTAGGACATTTACAATATTACATTACCTTTGACAATAAGCTCTCTTCGTTCGCTCGCGATATTTGGGATACGGGTATGATATTTTCTGGCAATAGGCCCTCTAGGGTATTTGTACAACTATGTGTAGAAGGGGAGGAAGACAAATCCTCTCTGATGAAGTTTAGATTGGGGTAACGCAAACAAAAACTCCTAAAAGGGTGCCGTGGCTGAAAACAAAAACAAAAATTGAATACGCTGATTTAGTAGACTAAAGACTGGTGTCCCCCCCCCCCCCCACCCGATGACTGACCCACGTTACGCCACACTGGTCACGGGGTACTAATTCTAATACAAAATATGATAGTCTATAGTACGTGGCATGCATTAATGTACCTTTGAACATAACCGATCGAAAAGCGACAAACCTAGTCATGTACATGTACTATAGGACTGTTTTGAAAAAATCAATAATTTGAATGTATGTGTTACAGTCGGGCTTAAATCACACTAATAAAATTGTTAAAGACAATGACAAATGTAGATCAATTTTCATAAAAATGTATAGCCCTTGACGCTGCAAATAAAATAGCTGTACGTACGTAGCCTACACTCACCTCGACATCGATACAGGTGACACTCGACGAAGTGGTTATTGACAATTGGTAGATTAAAGTTGGGTCGCGGTCTATCCCCTTTTGCAAATTCAAGACAAACGTAGCGTTTGTCCCCACATCCAACTCCTTCCATGTTAAAGTTTGTGATTAAATCAAATATCAAGGGTGACGACACGGTTAGTTCTCTGCTCGTTTCGTAGTCATCGAGGATCTGACGAACATATTGGTGCCTAACTCCGCCGCCATCCCGCTCGCCGCTCAAATACAACCCCACCCGCCACAGACTTGACCCATGGATGTAGTCTGTTGCAGCCTCAGGCATAACGATGAGCTTAACACGGACTGTTAGGGCTGCTCCTGGAGCTCCTAAAGTCGACATTGGAGTCAGCAGCCACTGCATACTAGAGAAGCGGGCCGACGGCAGACCCGCAATATTGCCGCTTGTGTCTGGGTTGGAACGAGGAAAAGGGAAGCAAATGGGGGCTGGTCCAAACATTATGCAGACCAAAGTCGACAGAGAAAGCATCGACCAGGTAAAATGTTCAGTTTTGTGCAAGTCACCAACATTCATGCTTCAGGCAGGTGGCAGGCTGCATCCATTTTGTCCATTCTACTTCGTTGATATTATGGTGCTCCATTTAAAACGGTGCAACAATGCATTCACTGCGTGCGGCGTGTGCAATTACCAAGCAATATTTCCTTACTTTGATCAAAAGGTTGGCGGATGCAATAAAACAACATTCTGAGGCTTAACAGTGACATAAACATGAAAATCAACATTAAAAACATCAACCATTAGTTTAAGAGTAAGACACCTATTTACGTGTTAGTAATTTTGTTTGCTTATTTAAGTTTAATGCACGTGCGCGTTTATTTTACACGCATTGACGGGAATTGTGGGAAACATTTACATTTAATTATTACCTCGCTATGCCCTTTATGAAAATGCATCACTCCATGATGCTATATTATTTCCGATGTAAAATCGCAATGTTTGGACAATGATTAATAATGTTAATCATTATTGTCATCGAAATATCTTTTCAATTCAAAATATTATGTTTTGTGTTAGGCATAGGCATTACAAGTAAACTTATGTCGCCGTCCGAATACGATGTGACTGACGGCTGCTGCTCACTATGATTGGACTAATTGAAATGGCTGTTTTTTTTTAGCACTGGTCGGGTATGTACCAAGGAAATAATATATCAGTCCCTAAGCAACATCGTATCCACTGCACCTCTCCTAATTAGCTTTGTACAAAAAAGAGAGCATCGATCAGACCGACGAAATGACACTATTTCAGGTTTCTCGGTCTACCGTGGTAGCTTGCGGCCCCCACCATAATGTTTGTTGTTAATATACACACACTCCGGGAGAGACAAAATGCACTTCAGCTAGAAAGAATAAGAAATTTTACCACTCATACATTCACACTGGACTCATGCACTGCACTTAAAAATCTATCACCGGACTTTACAGCTTGACTCGTTCCTGAATAAAGACACAAGAAGACTTGGAAGTGGTAAATATTGTTTATCTACATGTAATTCTACCTAGCTAACATGCTACAATCAATACTCATAGTTTATGGTTAAAGTTAGATAATACAGGAATGGGTATCACTCATGTTTGTTGTACATGACTGCATTATTAGCATCGCTAACCAAGTCTGTCCGTGCAATATACTAAGCCAATAGTTCATGCGCCAGTGAAACGAAGGTTTGATTGCACTTTTCATTTTGCATTCACCCCATTTTTTACGATATCCATTTCAGAAGACGCGTCAATAGCCGAGCCAATCGCTGATATAGTCCTGCGTCAGGCAAATGACGGCTCATGTGCAACGCAACGGTTATTAGGAAAATAATAAATGTGTCAAACAAGATTGCGATCGAGCTAGAACATGCCTTTACACACTAAATCACATGTCAACATGCATTAAAATACATGTATATGTAAACTATTGAAACATGGATATTCACATTTACTTGAGGTCAAGGCTTCCTCAAACCCCTCCACAAATTACACTTTCTTCTCAGAGTATAAAGATTTCATCTCAAACTTCCGTGTGAATACCTCCAGCAGGAGAGGTCAGAGAATAATTCACAACATCAAAAATAATCTTGACAAATTTCACAATGTCTAAATACATATGGATTGAAACTGAATGGAGTAGCTATTACATTTCACTCCAATAGATGCCAATTCTAAAAATATTCGTTGAAAAAATTTAATATGTTAAATCTATCTTCGTTTGCACCGATTTTCTGATTATTGCACAATAACGACAACAATCGTAATACATTATACATAACTGAATGATACATGGTTTAAAGGAACAAATTCGTAATCGACTTCGCGTAAATTTGTACTCAAATTTTATTTACCTTACGTAAAAATATTTCCCTGGTGAGATCATAATCATTTAAATAAATCAATTTCGGTCATAAGTGGATTTAGCTTTAGCACCTTTTGGAATAATCTCTTCATGTTTCTCATAGTAAAACATAGAGAGATATCAATAACACTACAAGACAATGACATCAAGTTGTATATAATAAATTACGTAAGATGTTCTTCTTTGATTAATTTATATTGCATGTATATGATTTGATTTCAAATTGTATTACGTAATGGAGTACATGGGGATGATCTCAGTGTACATGACTTCATAGGTTCCAACAGAATGGTTAGACCCTATCGGATGATGTACAGGCATTGTTACCTTGGCAATTGAAGCGGTTGCATACTTTTAAGATGCCTCCACTGATCGGAATGGTAAAATCCACGGACGAAGCTTCATTCCTGCGCATTTCAACGCAGAAGTATGGGTGTGGGTTTTGTCCTTCGCACATAAGTCTAGTGTCGAAATCAACTTCACCGGAAAGAACGAGATTGGTTCCATACTGACTGTAATGGCGAAATTTAAGAAAGGAAAGTTGAATCAGTCGTAATTGTTGTATTGCCCTCTTTGTTCTCAGTACAGACAAGAAGGGTTTTCTTTAATGCCCGTTGTACATGAGGCATCTTTTTTTTGACGAAGTAATTAGTAAGAAATTTCGCAGTACTTCATGCTTCGAGCGTGTGTGACAAATTCATCCATAAACAGTGAAAGGAAAATTAGCTTCTGGCACATATGCACTCTTATCTTCCATTGGCTTCATTAGTGTAGGTTATAAAATGGCAAAATGGAAGATAATAACATGATGAATGGAATAATGTATCATAGCAGAGTAATGTAAATATCGTACTAAAACTCAATGTAAGTTAATTCAGAGTTATTTCATCAATGAATCGAAATATCAAAGTGAATAGAGTGAAGCACAGTTTTCAAAATTTGGGCTGAAGGTGTACAATTCCGGCATCTTCTATCTTGCCTTTCCCGTAAACCATATTTCTAGCAAGCGAGCGTAAAAATATAAATGTACAACAGTCACAGGCAACGCACGTTGTGCATATTAACTTACATTGATACTAGCTTGCTGATAATAATACTATCGCATGAGTTCTTGTACAGCGCTCATATCTGTCAGACTTGATGACACTCCTGGCCCTCCCGATTATTACCCTGGCTTTAGCATGGCTGCTATTACGGCGCTCTAGCATTTCAAGGAATTAATCCCTGCCAGATACCCATTTACATCAACTGGGTTGAGTGTGGCAAATGTAGATTAATGTCTTGCCAAAGGACATTGGTGCCTCGGACCTTGTGATCCACAGTCCGGTGACGTATCAACTCGACCAAGACACCTCTACTCGAATATAAGATAACAATTGCCAAAATATTGGGAGATTAGAAAACACCTGTTCGGCTAGCAACGCCCATGAATTCATCAATAAGGAATAAGTACATGTATAGTGATTTATGATGACACATCGATATATCTCAAAAAATGCGAATTTCCTTACTAGCTAGGCGTCATCATAGCTTGCTGAGTGAGTATGTTTTGTCTGTATCCATACTTGGTAGGGTTCTCAGCTCGTTGGGAATCCGTTGCATAGACACCCATCTTCCATAGGTTGTTTCCCCTGATGGTATCACTACCGGTGTCTGGTGTTAATGTCATCGTTACCTCGATATTAGCACTAGGGGATCTTACGCTTTGCCAGTTTGCTACCACCCGCTGGAACAGGGCATTCTTTTGAGATTGCGCCGCTGGGGTTTCAATTAATTTACGGGGGGGTGGTGGAATAAAGGGTTGTAGAAGAAAATAGAACATGCTAATTATTACAGTATCAAATGGCTATTCAAAAAATATATCTTCTTTTCCTGTAAGGAAGAAAATAAGTCAGTTAAGAGTGAAAATATCAACTTCGCAATCACGCTCTCGCAAACTCCACCATTCACTCCACCTGTTCTATCCGATTCATACCAACTTTGACATCGCACACACATTACCCACTCATGCACCTCGATCTACACCATCACAACATACAAAAACAAACTACATTTAAACACTAACAAGAGGGTAGGGTTGACAAGGAAAGGTTTTATTTTTTACAAACTAAATAAGCATAGGTTGGCTAAAAGGATATGCGTAATGACAGTAACATACAAAAAAAAACACGAGTTGAACAGAGTTACAAACACAATACAGCAAGCATGAAGTAAGGCGTCAGGAGTGGGATATTTTTGTGGTTTTCATGTACACTTACCCAACTAGAAGCAATCGTAGATTCACGAAACTATAAGAAATCGTTTCTCGTTAATATGATATACACTAAAATCAGAAGAAAAATACATGGGTAAAAAACGAAATCAATATTATGACACGAGGAATATGGTGAACTAAACGAGATTCATTGTTCGAAATCTTCATTCCTGAATTTGGAATCACGCAGCTAGCGCTTAATCTTAGCCATGTGGCAAATATCTATTTCGATATCATTGTAGCTATTTACTCTCGAATTATGGGTAATGCTGTTATCCAACTTGTCTATAATTATGAGTTATCTCTTTATCTTGAGGAAAGAATGGCAGCGTTAGATGGCGACTACGCAAGCTTGAAACAGCCGACTCACCTTGGCAAGTTATTCTCTTGCACGAAACAGCTTCGTCATTACGCAACGGTAGATCGAAGTCCGGGTCTGGAGAGTCTCCCTTGGCGAACGAAATGCAGATGTAGTTGAACTCTGACCCTGTGCATCCCATACCAGTTACGTCGACGGAAGAGAGCACGTCTTCAAAGTCCAGTGGCATCTGTAAAATGAGAGAAATGAGAAATTTCTGCAGTCCTTTTCCGAATGACCCAGTGTCCGAGAGATATCAAGTTTGGATAAGTAAGTATTTATTTATTTGGGGATCATTCTCATCAAGCCAATTTTGGCTTTCATGATTCCACACTTTCTTTTTTCTTATGTTGATAATGAACGAACATGTATATACTTTTGATGTTTTTTTAAAAGAGAGTGAAATAAATGAAATCTAATGAAATGAAATGAAATAATTTTTATTCAACATTAAAGATCGTAGTGCAATTTTGAAAAAGTTTATGTGTTCAGGTAATTTCTTACTACACTTCATTTAAAAAGGAAAAGATATGTTCCATCTGCATACTTACCCCGGGAGTAATAGGATTCGACGAAGCTGCCTCGGTTAAGATCTGATCCCGGTGCTGACCTCTGATAGCACCTCTATCTGGACCATTTTCGCTGGTGAAAAATCCCAATTTCCACAGGTTGGTACCGTTGAGCGGGGACGATCGTTCTGAAGTAGCAATGGTGACGCCGATGCTTACATTGTTTGGGCGGCCGATGTTGTGCTCAAGCAGTTGTAAATCCCAGTCGAGAGAAAGCAGACGAACGACTGGTTTTGGAGGACCTTTATATCATAGAGAAGTTGCCGACAAAGTCAAATATTGTTCAGTCACAGAAAGTTGACAGGAGTAGATGCAGGCAACCAAAGATCGGGCAAATGATAAAAGAGCTGTCAAGAGCCTTATTGATATGGAGAGTCTCTCGCTGCAGCCAAATGGGTAAAACGTGATGGCTAACATGTACATGTGCAGCGCTAAAGAGGGCAGACGCCTATAACATTGCTGTCAAACTGGGGGAGGCATGTTTGGAAATCATTAGCAGCCACTTCCGTGCCACCTCCCCTAAAAGTCGAGCACTAAATTATTATTTGGAAAACCACAATTGCTTTTGAACAAAAAAATAACCCCATTCTCATATTATGACAGAGTAGCCATAATTTGAACGCAGAGTGTGATAAGATATGTCACAAGAAATGTTATCAGCATTCCCCTACCTGAAATATCAGTCCAAAGAGGGAGATTATTTTGGGGTTTTGTCGTTAATGCATTTAAAATTGGGAAATATCAGCCCAAAGAGGGAGAAAAAAAAGAAAGAAAAAAAAAGATGTCCGCCCGACCGACCCATGTTTTGGCACCTAAAGGGCAATGTAACATCTTTTTTGTTTAGGCCTTATGGTGATTATGTACGAAGGAAACGTATTAAACATGTTTAACTGCTAAGTTCCAAAACAGACAAAATCTATGTGAACATTACAATGGTATGCATGCTGTTGTCTGTGTAACAATGGACTATCCCCAATTCGTATTAGCCACCTTATACCGCAGTCACACCTCCGAACCCACCTTAAAAAAAAACACGATTGATTCTTGGCCAAACGAAGTAATGTAATTGCATGGTTGACTTGTTCTTAATTTGGTGACAGTCTTTAGGATGTGAAAGCGGTTTACATTAATTTCTGGTACATGCAATGTAGGATTAACCAGATTATTTACCTGGACATGACACGGATTTGCAGAAGATAAGGGGTTTCTGTGCGTCGTTGTGAAAGACGAAATCTGGTCGTGGTTCGTCACCCTTCGCGATCTCGAGGCATATATACTTGAACTTGGAGCAGCCGAGCTTCATAATGTCAAACTGAGTTGGAAGAGACGGAAAGTTGATTTTTCCCCCGGGTATAACAGGTACAGATGCCTGGGAAGGATCGAGGAGCTGTCGTACGTAATTAAACCTCTCATCGGAGCTCCCATTGGCCATAGGGCTGCCGAACAATCCTACTCGCCAAAGACCTTGTCCGCGAATGACGTCACTGTCAGGACTGAGTTGGGCATTCAAGTCAAGTACGATGTCACTGGGAGCGCTTCTACGGGCGGCCATCACTGTAAGCCCCCAAGTGACGGGTCCCACGGCCATACGGAGCAAACTGGCTGGCAGAAAACAAGTTTCAAAACAAAAGTCTTGAGTTCATCATGGTACAGATGGTTAAGAATTAAAACGTAATGACTTGGGTTATGCCATAAAATCTACGTTTGCTGTAGGTATTGGCTTGGATGAAAGCAGCTAAATCTGATAAACAAATTAGGAGTAATTGTTGCCGGATCTACAACTTGTTTACACACAAGACCAACCTCACTAGCCTACGACTTAGGAAGTATGATTGAAAAGGGTTTATGCCTCTACTACTCACCTAGTGGGTCACACGGCGCCGCCCGGCAACTTGTGAAGACGTCCTTCCCGCTGTTGGTTTGGAATGGAAAGAAAGGTTCCGCATTATTGCCACGAGCGAACTCCATACACATGAAGTTGAATTCGTTACAGCCAATCGTCCCAACGTCGAAAGGAAACCGGGCTCGGATTGGAAGCGGAAGGCCAGATACCAGTATCTGACTCGCACTTTTTCCTTCCAGAATCTGCCACAAATGAATCAAAACGTTAATCAGCAACAGATAAAGAATAGGGATTTGTCCGTTTCATTGTACAAATTGTCTTGAAAATAGACTTAAGAACGTGTGCATCTAAATTTCAACGCTGCCCATCTTCAAATATTTGTGAACAAATTGAAAGTACAATACTTAAACATAGTGCCTAGTCCATTGGCTTGCAATACTGTCTCTGTTTAACGTAAAATACGCCGACAACCGCTCCTAAGAGATAATGGCTACTCCTTCAATCGATTGGTCAAGGAAACACCCGCAAGTAACCATTTATACAGCATGCTTACATAGTATTATGGGAACAGTTCTCACCTGTGGAATGTATCCAAACTTTGGTCCTGTTCCATTGAGGTTCATGCTGCCAAATACGCCCATGCGCCAGAGATTCGTTCCGGCCACGCTCTCACTCGACTCGTTCGCAAAGAGGAAAGCTTCCATTTCCAGCTCGGTCAGTTGTCCAGGCTCATTGCTCACCACTCCAGCTGACCAGAACATACTCTCCATAATCACTCCTGATAAGCGAGAAATTTATATTGGAAGATTGTTAGGTTTTGAAGTAAAAAGCACCTATTGATAATGCGCATTGCACACGAGAGGTCATTTGCTAATGCCTCAGTCACACCTTTGCGTATGTTGCTGCGTATTGCTGCGCTATGCGGGGTATATCAATACGCAGCCGTACCCAGCAATACGCAGCAAATTTGAAGGTAGCAGTCACACTATTGCGTATCTAGCTCGTAGGTAGCTCGTATGCCGCTCGTACAAAGACTGCCTATGGTTGCCTACGGTTGCCTATGACCACGCTATAGCTCGATGTTGCTCATAGCAGTACGATTCAATACGCAGCTTGCTCGCCATGTTGCGTATGTAGCTCGATCTTTGCTCGTTTGCTGCTCGCTAGCCGTTCGCACAAGTTGGTCTCGTTGCGCGTTCGCTCGCTTTAGCTTGTCTGTTGTTCGTACTGATGCGTGCCAGCTCGTGCTACAGCGTACCAGCTCGCTCGGGCTGCGGCATATGTATAAATACTAGTTATTTTGCAGGACTGGGCATAAACATTTTAGCTTCTGAAGATTCTACATCTACAAGAAAAATAAATCTGATGACAACAATGGCCTTGCAGCAGAGCTCTGCTTCGCAAAAGCTTAAGCTTTTGGTTCAGTTGGAGGAAGAAGAGGCGAATAAAGATTATGAGCAAGGAAAGCTGCTGCTTGAGCTGCATCAACGAAGCCTCCCTCGGAGTTGTTGGGTGCGGTCCTGGATCTGCCGGAGGAAGGACCTGGGACAATTCGACCAACCGATGAGGGAGCTGGAAGACGAGGACCAAGAGGCACTCATGAACTTTTTGAGAGTAACCCCTGAAATGTATAAAGAGTTAGAGCAGAGACTACATAAAAGACTGGAGAAGCAGGGCACCCTCTTCAGGAATGCTTTCGGCATTCTTGCCAACCGATTTCAGTGCCTGCTGACCACTCTCCGACAAAGCCCTTCAACCGTTAGGACCATGCAGGCATGTGTATGCCTGCACAACTTGATGAGAACCCACTACCCTTGCATCCAGAATTCAGCCGTGGACGGGGAGGACGCCGAGCATACATAATGCCGGTTCCTGGCGAGGAGAGCAGACTCTGTAGCCGGTCTTAGGCAGCCGGCTACTCAGGCAGGTCAGGCCAAAAGGAATTATATCAATGCCTACTACAACAGCCCTGCTGGTTTTGTTACATGGCAGGAATGTTGGACTCATGCAGGCCAGATGCTCTGGATATCACCAGCCCAACCACTCGGCATTGACGACATTACCCGACCTGGCTTCAGCAACCGTTTCCTCACAGTTGAATTTATCGTGAAGAATGTAAATCTCAGTTAAAACATTATTCCCAAGAGTGTTGCAATGACTGGGCCAATGACTGGCTTCGTCCTCGTCTTCACTCCCCTTTTCGCTTTGGCTTTCTGCATCTTCTTGTGTATTTTCTTCAACCCGTGTGTCTTCAACCCGTGTGTCTTCTTCAAATGTTGACTGCAGTATGATTCCAACCCTTGAGGCGTCCCGCCTTTTAGTGCCGATATGCAGCGCATAGGCAACTAATCGCAGTGATAGCGAGATAAAGCGAGCGACAACCAGCGACTGCGAGCTAAAGCGAACGTCGTACGAGCTAAAGCGAACGGCGTACGAGCTAAAGCGAACGGCGTACGAGCTAAAGCGAATGGCGTACGAGCTAGACTCGCAGCGTAGCGAGCGGCAATCGCAAGGGTTCTTGCTGCTGCGAGCGATGTGCGAGCAACAGCGCAACAATACGCGCAATCATGCGTATGACAACGAGCTAAAGCGCGTTAAATCGTGCAGGAAACGGAGCTGTAGGCAGTGACACGTGCTCCGAAAAAAGAGGTGCGTATGATTGCGTGTACCTGCGCTAAGCCACTCGCTGTCGCTCGCATTCACTGGTTGCCACTCGTATCCGCTCGTGATAGTGATTGCTTGCGATAGTTTAGAAAATTTTAAAACTAGCGAGCGAGCAACGCAGGCATATGCGCTAGTCTGCGTATTGAGTACGTAGTGAGCACGTTTTATTGCGCTTTATTGGGTATGACTGCCTTTGTCTGCGTTCGGGTAATACGCAGCAATACGCAAGCCAAATACGCAAAGGTGTGACTGAGGCATAACGTAGCACCGGGTCATTTACTGAAGACGCGTCAACAACAGGTGCGACGAAACATATGTGAGCAGTATCTTATGTACGGTAAATGCACACTGAACGGTGGAAATATCGTACTGAATGACTGGCACATGCATGATTGTTTTATTCATCAGCGTAGGTAATAACGCAACGGCTATAACGCTTGACTGGAATATCGATTATCCCACTATAGATTTTGACTTTTAAAATTCAAAGAAGACTAAGCTTACCTATATAGTTTTATTTAAAATTATGAATTTGTTTATACATTTAATATCAGCAAATAATGTTTCTATGAAGGAAAAGGGCATCATGAAGAAAATGCAAGGAGAGCATTGTTCTTATAGTGCTGGCATATATACATACGATTTACACATTATGATTTAATCTAAATAAATATCACACCAGAATGTGGCTATTCTAATGTAGGCCTACGATGAATAAAGGTGCACAATAGCCAACACAATCCCAATATCCTTTCACCTAGCTGACCTGCATGACTTTAGACCAGACAATTCCATTTGTAACTAACCTATTCGGCATTCGCCATAGTAGGCGACCCCCACGTCTTGTGACAGGCATCTTACTATGTTGTCGATTTCGCAGGAACTCGAGTAGGTGATTCCGTCATTGCCACATACCGGTTCAGCATCGTCAGGACAAGGAAGGCGACATGTTCTATCCACTCCTAGAAAGATTGAAAGAAATAGTTTCGATCATAGCGTATCGAGAAAATAGTTATGACATCCGCAATAATTCGGAGGGGTGCGGAAAATGTGGCTTTGATTTGATTTTGTGCAACACTGAAAAGGAAAATATTCGTTATTCTTATATATTTGTATTCTACGTTCATTCAGCTTTCCATTGATATAAAGATGTATTTTCATCGAATAGAGCTCGAAAAATGATCATACGACAGCACTTGACCTTTACCCCGCTAATTCTCTACCGCCACTTTCTGTCTCCCTCCATCGATCAATCCTATCTATTCATAAATCATGGTCGGTGTACATGGAGAAGAGAAAAAAGAATTGGCATGAACTTCGGAGAAAGCTGAGATCAGCGATTCTCTGCCATTGCTTAAAAAAAGACGAAGTGTCTACACTTTCCATGTGTTCATCCCCATGGTTCGATGAGTGTCTTATCCTCATGACGCGTCTTGATGGTTTGAAGAATCGGCGGGACGTGTAACTTTCTTCACCTTCATAATATTGTACAATCCCAACCCAATTACGATGTTCCCCGTCCTTTTAATACATTTCCCTTTGCTCATAACTATTTATCTTCATCAGCTAGCTTTGTTTCTTCTTTGATAATATTGATTTGCCGATCATCAGTAAAGTTGATACTACTATAATATTACTACTTCTAATACTAGTATTACTACTATAATAACAATGATAATGATAATAATACAAACAATAATTAAAAACAAAAAGATAATATCCGTGAGCAGAAGGGACAGCTTACTAATTAGCGATTTAGCGATTTAGCGATACCTTGAGCGATTATATCAAGAGGGAGTTCGAGCTTGATAAATGTGCAAAACAATTTTCAAGAGAGGGAGACTTACACACACTTCAGACCTGGAGCTTGACATCATTATAAAATCAAAACGGTATAATCAAATGGTATAAACGCTATCCTCGAACAGTATCTGAAACTGTTACTTCACCTGGGTGGAGAGTGGCAAGTGTAGAGTAATGTTTTGCTAAATGACATTAGTGCCGCGGCGGGACTCGAACCGCGAACCGTGTGACCTAAAGTCCAGTGATGTATCCAATAGACAGCGACACCTCTACAACTTTGTTTGCATACATAACTTCTACCTGATTGTTTTGTTTGGACCTAAACTGAACGGGCTGGAAATAATTGAAAAACCATATTGAAAAGAAGAAGATATCTTACCATCGCCGGTTCTCCCATAGCACGGTATCTCGGTGCATAAGACAGCGCTTCCGGTTAATGATGTGATAGTGAGTGTGTATGGTGGACGAGGGTTATCTCCCTGAGAAAACTCTACGCACAGGTACAAAAAGTCACTACATCCTACCTGTATGGTGGATGGAATAGACAATGGTTATTTAATTGAATGTCCGTTAATGTGTTTTTGTTTTGGTATATCTTGATATAAACTTATATCGTACGGCATATATTGCATGCAATCGCACTGGAAAGGAATTGAACGTGATTGAAGTAGTATAATAAAATTATCGTAATGTTTCACAGAGAAAATAATGTATTGACAACTTGAATTTCAATATTTTTTCTCCCCCCCCCCCTCTGTCTCTGTCTCTCTTACAATCTATCAGCATATACATTGGCTTTTTCCTAGGTCCAAACATTAAGGGGGCACTGGTCTTATTTGGTAGTTGAAATACGAATTTAGGAAAGCTATTGATTAGTGGGAGGGTGTGAGATGAGTCAACTTCTTTTGGTGCATCTCCCTTCTATTCCTTCTCTCTCTCTCTCTCTCTCTCTCTCTGTTTTTTCTTCTTCTGTCTAGTGGTGTTTTTCGCCATTTGTTAAAGGCCACGAGCTCCACACTTTCTCCTATTAATACTGCCACTGAGTCTAGAATGAAAATAAAGCAGATACTTACCTCATTCAAATCATACACAGTTTGGAGATTGGTGAAATAATGCGGTCTTCCAGTACGTACTTTCAAGGAAGCTTCCTCGTCGCTCAGTAACTGCTGTACATACGGTCCAGCTCGATCACCAAACCCGTCTTCAAACTGACTCCGATACAGACCAGCCTTCCATAAACCTAGCAGACATGTAAAAAACGTCAATTCATGAGCAAGACTGCAGACAAATTCTCTCACCATTATCCACAAACTAAATGGGTAAACTAGCAAAACAAAAAATATATATCTCTCTCTCTTTCTCTTTAAATAAAGCAGAACTTATTTGGGCTAAACAAGTTGTTGGTCAACCAAATTAGATTTGTTTTTGCTGTTGTTGCTGTTTATTTATTTATTTATTTATTCATTGCTTAAAAATGATATTGCGCAGATCCAGGCAACAAACTCAAACGTGCATGTAATAATTATAACTCGGCCAGAGAAAGGACGAGCCTACATCTACTGGGTCCACAAGCTAGCTTTTGCAGGCAACCATGTTATAATACGGTACAACATACATAATGAAAAATACCTTTGCCTAAAATTGTAAAGCTTGCTTCTTTTTTTCTTTTTAATGTTTCGAATCAAACTGTTATCATAATACAACCAATGATTTGATACTGATAATGAGTATACTAACTGTTGAGGGTTATGGCCTCCATTCGTCTCTTTTCGGAAAAGTTACATTTATCTTTTTGAATAGATAAACAATAAAATTGCAACTATATGTTCACTTTCGAAAAATCAACTTAAAGGAATTTAAATAGCCTTGTACGTCACCTTGTAAAATATGCGAAAATGACAATAACATATTACGAAATCCGAAATTGCGTTCTATGGGACATACAATAGGATATTTAACGAATTGCCCTTGATAGCTGATTTTTCGAAAGAAAGTCTTTGCGATCATAATATTATTAATGGGCGTTCATTATAATACCTCGTCCTTGGATGGTATCGCCCAACCTGGATGTTTTGAACGTGATATTGATGGATATGTTGGGATGGTAGTAGCCGAGATGTTGTCTGGCCGCGATTTTCCAAGAGATCGCCTCCAAGATCACATGTTTTTGAGCCCGCCGAGATCGGTGGTGGGCAACTGTTGGTTGATGTCATATGATGTGATATGCGGGTCGATGAGGAGGAGCATGAAGATGATGGAAATGATGGTGATGGATTAGGTGGAGTGACATTGAAGGAAGAAATGATAAGGAGAAGGAAGGGTACGGTGAAGGGGATACAGAAAAACGTATTGCAGTAGAATTTCGCACACCATGGTCAGAGGAATTAAAAAAATAAACATTATTATATAATTAGAATGAAATCAATGATTACCGTAAGGATAGATGGTGGCAAAACGATTAAAGGAATATATAATGGATGATGATTCAATGTCGAAGATTGATCACAATAGTATTGATATGGAATCATTGATAGAATGGCGTCAGTATCCATTAAGATTGATTGGAAAAATTGCAATAAGGAAAACGGTGTATTTGATACCAAATCGTTAATTGGAAGGCACAACAGCGTAAACAAAATAAGATGTTGATGATGATGATGGTGGTGGTGGTGATGATGATGATGATGATGTTGATGATGGTGGTGGTGGTGGTGGTGGTGGTGGTGGTGGTGATAATGATGATGATGGTGGTGGTGGTGGTGGTTGTGGTGTTGGTGGTGGTGGTGGTGATGACGATGATGAAGATAATGATGGTGGTGGTGGTGGTTGTGGTGGTGGTGGTGGTGATGATGATGATAGAAATGAAGAAAAAAGTATGTTCGATAATAATACATTGTATCAAATATTTACAGATTCTTTCTGACTTATGTGCTCAAATCATATCATAATGATGACCCTGTTAGTCCTTGGTGGTATATAATGGTAATTGTATTAACAACTCCATTGAGCTGCATGTCTTCTAGGATAAGTCCGTAGTTCTCCATATACATGTACCTTGCACCCACATGACAATAGGCCTACTTTGAAGCATGCAGAACAGATAATTTTTCTTAGCACTGATCATAATTTATTCAACTGTTATATTCCTCCTATGAATTTGCTTAAGTCATATCATAAAACACTTATTTGTCCACATCCATTACCCACTTCCGTTATTCCACCATCAATAATCTTTTATCTAAGGTGTACCTATAATTGTTTGTTATGAATGTACTATTTTTAATGACTTTGTAATACTATTGTATTTTGTGCAGTATCCTTGTGTTAATACTTATGTAAATTGCACTCAATTCAGCCGAAAGGCTGCCATGTACAATGTTTTTTTATACCATAATAAATAAATAAATAAGAGTGTTATGTATACACACACATATATATTCGTCTTTAATAAATAACGTTTATTACGAAGAGATGATATCCAAGTTACTTTGAAATAAATGAATTCGGTGATAAATATATAACGAATATGAAAAAATGTAGGGAGAGGGTTCGTGTTTTTCCCCAAAATTAAAATGAAAACCATATTGCTGAATAAAAAATTCTGGTTAGTACAAACAATTAATGGAGGTATTTTGCAAAATGGCTGGAGTATGCAGCAAACGAAAAATGATATTGCTATATCAGTTTAATACAAATTTAGAATGAACTTTATAATCTTTAAAGCAAAATAATGACGAATATCTAAAAGAATCCAATGGAATGATGATATCAAGTGTAAAGTATATGAAATTAACTGAATAAGTTATTTCAAAACTTCACCTCTCTTTCTATTTTCGAGGGGGAGAAAATCACGACGATATTCGATACATACTTTATTTTGGAGATTGTTTTTACGAGTTAAGGCTAGCTGCCGGTAAATGCAAAATTAATTTCATATT
This sequence comes from Strongylocentrotus droebachiensis, assembly GCA_035222895.1. Taxonomy (NCBI): domain Eukaryota; kingdom Metazoa; phylum Echinodermata; class Echinoidea; order Camarodonta; family Strongylocentrotidae; genus Strongylocentrotus; species Strongylocentrotus droebachiensis. The sequence continues at coordinate 163,275 of JAVYIG010003822.1, forward strand.
TAGAAATTCTTACCCACAATAGGTCACATATTCAAAAGTCAGCTAGTTACTGCAATTCCTCCGCAAGATGCTACATCGCAATGCCAATGGAACGCCTACTTGGGATATTTGACGAGGCAGCTATACACAATTTGTTCCAACATGGCACGTTCCAATTGGCTACATCTCTATCAGGATTACGCCCCCAAAAATCGTTACCTCCATCGGTCATTGATGGCACTCATTTTGGCGCAATCACCAATAATTTCATATAATTGATCATTTTAAAGTCTGATAGATAAGAAGAGTCGATTGCATTCAACCAATCTCCTGTAGAAACAAGCTTTCACGAAAGTGACAAAAAGGCTGCTGCACATCAGAAATTCTCTTTTTTTTTTTCTACATGGGCTTTCGCTGACTAAGAATATAGCATTAACCTTGCATTATATGAGGGCGGGAATATTATGATTCTAGAAACTTTTTTTCCCTCCTCATCCTTGTATAACTTGCTGCAGCTGCGTCTGAAAAGACAGCAGTTGGCGGGACCTCCACAGACAACAGAAAGGCAGGGGAAATTGACACAGAGATGTAGACATACATGGGAAAATAATGGAAAGAAAGAAAGATACGGATAGAGAGAAAATGGGGAGAGAGATCGACTGAGATAAAGTGTGTGTGTGAGAGAGAGAGAGAGAGAGAGAGAGAGAGAGAGAGAGAGAGAGCGAGAGAAAGAGAGATATAGAGAGAATGAGAGAGAGAAAGAAATTAAATAGAGAGACTAAGCTAGCGAGGGAGAATGAAAGGAGAGACTAAGAGAGGGGGAATTAAAGAGAGAGAATTAAAAGGAGACACACACATGTAGATAGACAAACAAAGAGACATATAGATAGACAGGCAGAGAGAAAGAACGAAAGAAAGAGAGAGAGGTGGATACGACTGGGTGGATGAAATTGAATTTTCATCACAGCCATTCTGCATGACCCTTTTCCTTGGCCTTAGATTTGTTAGCATTAAAAAGCCACCGGTTCACCATATGCTGCCAAATCCTACTTTTTCCTTTCATTTTCGTTTTTTTTCTTCCTTCTATTGGGGGGGGGGGGGGGGGCTCCCTTTCATTCCAAAAAAAAGGTCACCTTGTTTGTTTTCCCAAACGGCAACGTTTCAAATGATTCTGCAACGCTTCAAATGATTCTGCATCATTATCATTGTCTTTGTAGACACTAACCAAATAATATTCATGAACTAATTCCTCGCGTCATGATGATTTGTGGGCCAAAACAATTTGTTGAAGGGTGATATAAACTGTTGGTCACTGTGAGAATTATTATTACATTATTTGATTATTTTGATAATGAAAGATTTAACTTTTTAGTATTCTGTGAAACGATTATTATATGTAAGTTTCTTCATATTTAGGCCAATTTCATTTCATGTCCATATCATGATATATAGAAATATCAGGGTTTTCGTCCAACAATCTTTGTTGATTTTAACTAATTTATCTCTTTCTGAAGTCTATTCTCAGCTAGTGTAAGAAGGCATGATCTCTAACATTTGGGCAGAGGGGGAATTTTTCTTCGTTTTACCCGCATGTCTGCGTTCATTATTTTGTAAATATTTTCAAAAATTAATGTTTTTGTGCAAGTTCCGTATGCGTTGGATAGTATTACGTCCATAATTATATTCATTGGTTACGTATAGTCTCCCTTGGAAGGGCTCAAGGCGAAGCAAAATAATTGTTATAGGGTGTAGCCGGATGGGAGGGGGAAAATGCTTATTGGTCGAGATCCTGCTCTGACGTCATTGGTTCTTATAATAATCCTCAAAGTAAATTATGTGGTTAGTTAGGGTCAGGTTTCGACAGATTCCTACAACAACTTTAAAAACAAACATTTCCGAAATAATTGAGACTATTTCCTTCCAACTCCCTTCATTTCCCAGACACTGCCAAAAAAACATGTCAAAATTGACTTACCAACAAAACCATCTGTCTTGCATCAGCACGTATGGCTCGTCTGAAAACTGCGATTGCCATCTATCCTCCAAAGGTGTGCGGCATCTGCCATCAGAGGGTTTGCAGGCAACCTCAAGTCGATAATATCGTCACATTCGAACAAAGTTGCGACAACGGATGACTCGCCATCAAAGGGTTAATTGCATGCAACTTCAAGTCGACAATATCACTTTCGAACAAAGTTGTGCCAACGGATGACTCGCAAAACTTTCCAATCAATACAACAAACATATATCGTTTGGGCTTGCTCCCTCGGGTTTGCGATTGCTATCCACGGGGAACTAATGATCCACCATCTTGGGGGAGGCGGTATGGTGCTGACGATGGCAACGGGTTGTTGTTATGATAGAGTACCTATAGGTAATCCCAAGAGACAAAGGTCAGGGGAAACAACGACCCGTTGCGGGATCAGCAAGGGAAAAATGTGATATCTTCTGCATGTCATTTCCTGTTTTGAGCATCAAGTTCAGATTCCCTGTCTCTATCTCTCTCTCTTTTTTCCTGGCCCCCTCTGTCTCTCTCTCTCTCTCTCTCTCTATATCCATCTCTCTCTCTCTCTCTCTCTCTCTCTCTCCATCTCTCTCTATCTCTTCCCGGCCATCTCTCATTCCCTCTTTCGTTGTTTGTTTCTTTCTCTCTTTCTTCTTCTTCTCCTACCTCTTCTTCTTCTTCCTTCATATCTTCCCTCCAAACCTCCCTACCCTCCCCCCTTCCACACGTTCCTCTTCCCTTCTCCCTCTATATCTCTGTTCTATCTCTGTGTCCCTTTTGTATTTGTATTTTGTAAAATACGAATGAAATGAAATGAAGAATGAAATTCTCCTTCCAGCTGCTCAAAGTCAAGCTAGAAAGTTATTCAAAAAAATAGTGTGAAGTACTCGGTACCAATGATTGTGAAACTTTTTTTTTTTTTCTAGAAAAATTCGTGCGTGTCTTGAAAATGGTGGTTAATCGGTAGAGGGAGACAAAGCGTTTCTTTCAAATTTCAGACTTGATTACCCTCATGGCGAGCATTCTTTACCGAGATCGATGGGCAAAGCAATCACCATAAAGCTTAGATTTGGAAGGGAAATAAATATGTATGCTGTTGATTCCATTATGTTTTTTGTTCTTCAATGCCTGACTTTGTACACTACTCGTGAAATAGAGGAAAATTGAATACATTTTCCAAGAAATATAGCTTCGCTTAATTTGTGATAGATTGATAGATTATGAGCTCGATATCTTGACAAAGCGGTGCGTTGTTATAATTGACATTATATTATTAACGAATTCAAAAATTATCTCAAAGTGCCATAGTTTCTTTGAACTTTCCATTTTTGACTTGATTCGCGCATTTTTTATCACGTCTCTACATCACGTTTCCAGCGACACCTGTGATGATAATATGAGAGGTTCAAAGGTCATGGCTAAGAAGGATACCTGGTGCGGACCAACCTCCCGCGTCTTAGAAGCAATACACCGTTTGAGTGGCGTAGCTAGTCAGCCCAGCCATTGGGAGGGCGCTTGAATCATAGGGGGTGGACCTACCTAGGAAACAAAAGATGATAGAACAAGACCCTAGTTGCGTTCCCCTCTTTCATTTTTTCTTTCTTTCCCCTCTCTCTCTCTCTCTCTCTCTCTCTCTCGCTCTCTCGCTCTCATTAATTTGTTAACTCCTCTTTTCAAATTAGGGGCACTTTGCACAGAAGCCCCTTTAAAGCTATCCCACTAATCAAAAGGTATTGTCTTCACAAAAAGGTTTCTTGACACAAGTCTCAAGCTCTTCCCACTCTTTGCCATGTGGGAACATCAGGCGTTGTCTATTCCTGTCCGTATTTAAAAGCTATTTCAACCTAAAAAACCTTTTCTTGCCTTTCCTTTCATAGAGAAAATATTACCTCCTACCAATAATTGACCAAGTTTTGAAACGTTCGAGTATTTTCTCTGCAAAGGAATTTCAAGTTAGTAGAATTCAATTTTAGGCTGTAAAAATAAAATGAAATCATAACAGCATATAAAGATAAAGATATTGACACAAATAAAATGGTGACATGAAGTATAGAGAAGGAAAAACATAAATGAACTTTCATGTTTTATGTAAATTAGGACTGTAATTGGTATACATGAGATGGGTTAGGTCAATAATGGGAACAAATATATTAAGCAAAGGAAGATGCAACAGAGGATGGGATTTTACAAAACGACTTTATCTCTCATCGCAAACACTATCACCAACACAACCACAACAACAACAACCATCATCATCATCATCATCACACTCACCACCACCACCACTACCACAACCACCATCACCATACCACAACCACCAAGACCATCATCACGCACCTTTAGTATACTGTTATAATTGACATTAGTACAAATCATCACCACCAACACCACCATCGCCATCGTCATCATCAGTAGGCCTACAACGGCCATCATCATCATCATCACCATTATCAGTTCACTTTTTTTTTATTACGATTACCATGCACCCCTATCATCACCACCGTCATTAAAAAAATCATCATCACACCAGGCATCCGTTTAATTACTGTTATCATTCTCATCACTATCACTACCACCATCATCACCATCTCTCCCTCCCTCCCCCCCCCCTCCTCTCTCTTTCTCTCTCTCTTTCTCTTTCTCTTTCTCTTTCTCTCTACCACTCGAGCTTCTTCCTTGTTCCATCTCACCTATTTGTTCACATTCTACTTTTTTATTAATTTCTCTCTTCACAAAATCATATTCCAAATTTACTATGAATTAAAAATGCATGAACATGTCTTTCAAAAATGGTATTAGCAATTAAGAATTCGTAAAAACCCATCGATCATAACGTAACTTATACACATATTCATTTATAATTTCATGATTTATTAATAGATATTTCGTGACTTACCTCGCCTTTCTCTCGTCTTTCTTACGCAATCATTCACATCGTCTGTGAATATAACTGGGGAGATATCTATTCCTGTTTCGCATCGGTACACTTGTAGTCCGCACAAGGTGTGATAGAATTCTCCGTTTGAGGCACATACGCCTTTCTTCTCCGCCCATGTTTTGCGCCCACACACCGCTGAGATCGAGCAATCTATATTTTGAAGAAAATAAATGATTTAAAAAAAAAAATGCTTTGAATGATGTTGATGTTGATAATTTGAAACTTTTGAAAGTTTTAATATATACTTTAACTGTTACATTCGTATATCTAATTCTGTTTCTATACTGTGGGTTGTAGTTTACGTTATAATGCAATCATTTTTACATGAACTTGTGAAGCAACTTCTTTTTGATAAGCTACATATTATATTCTACATAGTTTTGTCTAAACATAATTACATGAATACATATTGACCATTTTTCGCTCAGATCCGTAATGAATCAATGAATAAATTAGCTAAAATGTTATGTTACGATTATAATTCTATAACGACATTGTTTTATTCGCAACAAGTAATTCACAACGATGACGGTATGCACACCTACAAAAATATACATGTACAGCCGAATTGTTGTTATATATCTTAAATCTTTTTTGACTGGACATTACTACCGGGGAATGTTGCCATGGGAATATCTGCTGTCGAAATTGTTTATTAAAAAAAAAAAAAAAAAAAATCCACCTTCCTATTTCCCATATTCTACTAAAATGCTCATTCTCTCCACACCCCCTTCCTTTCCCATCTCTCTGTCCCCCCCCCCCCTCTCTCTCTCTCTCTCTCCTCCCCCACACATCTTTTACTTCAATCATTTTACATTTTTCTCTCCTGCAGGTCCGGATTACTTTACTGTTTTCATGTTGCTTAACCAATCTCAATTTATCATGTATTTTTTTTATCTGTACTTCGTCTTTTCATTCTCGTGTTGACTCGCTTTGGTATTTCCAATACAACTATATTTTGCGCCTTGTAATTTCTTCAAATTTATATTTCCGTCTTGAACACCGCAAGAAAATTTCAAGGAAGCTGGCCTGAGAAAAATCTAAATGTAATATAGCAATTTCACTTTCATTCAAAATTAAAGGGATTATGGTGTAATTCGTTTCAATCAATTTTCTCACTACGCCTATCACCGGTGCAACCAATACACAGCTGACTCGCCAGGGAACCTTAGAAACATTACAAACAATTATATTTATGATTTGTTTGAAAATCCTATCTGTTTACGCCTACGTCCGTTGTGGACATAATATCAAAACTAATATCAATTTTTTTTTTCATGGCGTACAATGATTCACGTAGGACCATCCATCATGGCTTTAAATGATGTTTGAAGTCCGCAAAGAATTAGGTCTGCTTTCATCCTGCTGCGATCGCGGTGGGACAAGCGGCTTGGATAAGGCTATCCGCTATCATCTTCAGGATGCCTGGAAACTAGAACGAATATGGTTTGGCTAGGAAGTATAAGACCAATCACAGCTGATCAACAATGACATACAACATGCTATCCAGGTCATCCTTTACTGTCTTAGGCGAATCCAGGGGGCACAAAAAGGCCGCCCCTCCCCCTATCGTCGGAAGGGCCGTCAGAGATTTTAGTGGTGAAAAACGTTGTGGAAGAGATAATAAGGTTCTGATCATCTGAGACCCTTGCGAGACATTTTTCTGACGAATGTCCAACCGTCAGGAAAACTGTACGCCCCCTTCTTCACCGTTATATAGTATACCAAGATCGTCAATAGATTAATTTTTTTAATCTGTCTATCGCGAGGGGTATGTTTTCTATTTTTCGCCCCTTAAGATTCAAAATTGCTCATCGTCACATAATGAAATAATTGCTTAAATCATTACAACCCTACTCTGAAGAAGAAATGCAAATTTTGTCGTTTTGATTAACTTTATTTAGGGAGCTAATATTATCATTATTGAAGACAGCTTAAGATTGAACATTGAATTAGGGTCTTCAATAGATAGCTGTCAGAAGGCAAGAACTGAATTAGGCATAAAAAACTCCAATGTGGTAGGAAAAAGTCGTTTTATATGCTATCATTTTATTAGGCATAATTATGATATGTGGATCTATATGGGAAATAATCGGCCGCCTCCTCCCCTTATTGTAACAAAACTCAACATACACACTAATATACACATGGTGTTAGGCTACTCAGATACCATGGATTTTCTTTATTTCTCATCCTGTAGTATATATCCCACTGCATCCACCCTTGACCTGTATTTTCTTCCTCAATTGACTTGAAAATAACGAAATTTGACAAATATGTCAACTTTCTGACCTCAAAACAAATATGTTTTATTAGATGACCGAGAATAGTAATGACGCTGTTGGAAATCAGGACAGTTCAGTGAAAGACACAGAAATGTCGACTTTACAAACAAACAATCGAGGTTTAAGAGACAAATAACAAGAATCCTGTTTTTACTCGGTTCGGGTCATCTTTGAGAAATGCTTCAAGTTTATAACAGTTTTTAAAATACATATCGATCTTCCTTTTCTTTTCTTTTTACGCCAGTCACATAGCTTGAAATTTCAAAAAGGGAGTAGAAAACGCATACAATTCAAAGTCACCAATTCTATTCAATGGTGAACAAAATTTGTATCCTTAAAAGGGATTTTCGAAAACATTGTATTCACTGGGTGGGCTATGATGCCCCCCCCCCCCCAAGAGGCGAATGTTTACTTGGAAGACAAATAGAACTGAGCGTGACCCAAATCTATAATTTTTCTCCCCAACTAAAGATCACTTATCACGCTTTAAAAAAAAATCGTCCTCTATAACACTCAGAAATAATAAAAGGTCAATTTGTGCCACCCAAAACAATTGTCACGATCTTGAATCAAAACTCACAGTGTAACCCAGGGGAATGGAACAGGAGTGCTAAAAAGAAAAACATAAACAAGTAAATTATGCTGGTACAAGAAATCACATTTCAACCCCAATTCAGGGTGCACGGTTATAGGTCACCATGGTAAAATAATAGAGCAAAGTTCATCAATTACTTCTCAATTCTGAAGTAGACATATTTTATATGTTGCTCTTCGAATATGAATAGATTTGCCTTCTCTTATAGCTCCTGTTATGTCTGTAGAATATGACTTATAATCTTCATAAATTGACAAAATATATCCAAGGCGCTTTCTAGACCGGTGAGGCCGTGTTTACCCAATGGCCTTAACATTTTCCTGTCCAAATAATAAAGGGTGAAGCTGAAATGTCTTTTCAGTCGTTTTCAATCCTTGAACCTCGACAACAGTGCTCTTTTCGTTTGATTGGATAATAAGAGAGCACTTTTGGACCGTAATTGCGTCATTAGAACTGTCTAGAAGTCGAACGGAGAAGAATTAAGTACTACACAGATCACATCTAAATATATCCTAAATGTCAAATGTATATTAAATCAATGTCGGTATCGTATTCAATTATTTGGCGCTACTCATTCTTTGTAAACCATTGAAAACGTCCACGTTTATACAAATTATGTACTATAATTGTGAATGCTAAAATGAAAACACATAAAATGCAAAAACAATTTGAAAGAACAATTTAATGAGTGATCAAAGAACTGGATGAACAAAAACTAATTCCATAAAAACTTACATCTGTGGAGGTGTTAGTAAAATATCCCTACTAGGTATATTGCCTTTGCCTCGGGTGTTGGATTGTTTCGAACATTTCCAAACATACAATTTACAATAATTTGCTTTATAAACTTGTGACGAGACTTCTTTTCATTTTACAAATCACCCTCCTAAGTTCCATGGATCAAGAGTCAACCGACATAGCTACTCTCCAGAATATTAACCGACCGGTCATTAGAAATGCCAATGACCGGTCATTAGAACTTTCTAACGACCGGTCGCGCATTTGGACAATAAAGTACTAGTACCCGGTCACGTGTAGGCTCTCAACCAATCGTATGTTAAGGATCAATGGCATCATTTTATAGAATTAGACTCTAATCCCATTGCAAAGAAGTCTAGTGATTACACGTCATCGCGTATACACCATTTAGCAAATGTCATTCATTTATCAGGCAATGTTTATCGAAAATGACTTCTAATTTAATAAGAGAACATGATACCAGTGCGTAATAAATTTTTGTTTTACCTTCTTCCTCTCCAATGCAGGTTCTCTATTTATTTCCCTTCCATTCCATCTCCATTACTCTATATGTTTCCTCCTTAATTCTCTCTCTCTCTTTCTCTCTCTCTCTTCATCTTCTCCCAACGTCATCTGTTCTTTCTAGTTCTCTCCTCCCCATCCCTTTTCATCCTCTCTCTCTCTCTCTCTCCCTCTCTCTCTCTCTCTTTGTCTGTCTATCCTACTGATCATCTTGGTATTATTTTTATCCTCAGGGTCTTAATGCAGTAATTGTAGAGGCATTCTAAGAATGGATGCAGAGGAGAGGGGCGCTCAAAATTGCGTCGATGTGCTTCCAATGGTAGCCTGGGTAACAGCACACGATGGGTGTATGTACATCACATTACATACATCGGGCATGTTTTGTGCGTATGTTTCGTCGTACCTAATTATGTTTCCAATTTTATCTTTCGGGTCTGTTTCAGCTTGTTCCTTTTAACAGTCATGATGCTTTAAAAGGAATATGTTTTTATCCCTAAACTGACGGTTGTTCCATTCATTGATTCAGTCACCCATTGACATTAGGGGAGAAATGTATATACGTATTGTATTGCTTCAATGAATGATGACATTATATTAAAAATTCATAGAATTATTGACCAAAGCGTAACAAATTATTAGCATATTCGTTGGTGGAGCAAATAGATTGGTTTTTGTTAAGTCTGTCATCAGCTTAAGATGAATCTTGTCTCTGCCTCCAGATCTCAAGGTAAGCAAATATCATGTATAATCACACTAAATCAAATTATCATGAATCTCAGTATAATTACACTAAGCAGTGAAGACAAAATATCAAATCTAACAAAGATATTGATATAAAATTTATACAAGGAAGATAACATTACTGAATATGGAGTGAGGTGAATTCCTGAAAACAAGCCTTTCCCCGAACAATACACAATGTCTTTACCATATGAGTTCTTTATCATTTTGAAATTTTAGGAGATTTTTGTTAAGCCTGCTCACTTTTCAAAGGAACTAGACTACACATTGACTCATGATGAACATTTCCCTGAATTAAAACTTACATTAAGACATTCTTCTCCAAAACTGAGTTCAATTTCCTGAACTCCGTTATCTTTAATCCTTTTAGGTGCATCTGTAATGGTCACGCAATAGGTCTAAATGCTTATGCACCCTCATGTGGCAGAGAATTTAGGGGTAAATTAGGGTAAAATGGTATTTTGGGGGCTTTTTTTCTGACACCCGTCCCGATGGAAATTTTTGTTAATTTTGTTGTGTTTTGTGATGTGCAGTCATACTACTTCCTACTGACAAAGCTTGGTCCATGGCCTATAGATGGGGTGAAATTGGCCCAACTTTGGGGTCTGTTTTTAAAAAAACATGTTTTGGTGGGGATTTCTGGATGCTTAACACTTCGTCTTTTGTATTGCAAATAACAATCGAAATAGCTTATAGGAGTCCAATCTTATTATATGGGTTTGATGTGGCGACTATTTCAATCAGGCTCGTAAAAAACATCTCAAGTTTTGCTTTTGTAGTAATTGTTCACTCTGTCTTTTGAAGAAATTGGAATCATCACCTTCTCATCCTTGTGTTCTTGTCTCCATCCTTCTCTTCCTCACCCTCCCCCGCAAGCTTTCCTGTTTCTAATTTTGCTCCTTCTGTTACTTTCTTTCTCTTCTTACAATTACTACCTTGAGGTTTGCAAAACAGTGCAAAAAGAAAATCGAAAACAAAACTGAGCTCCTGATGATTTTTCAAGAACATCTTCATGATGTTGGGTAATTATATCCATGTGCTTCGACATTGACATTGTGACACGGATTATGGGTGGTTTTGTCTCCAGAGACATTCTATCAACTTGACGAGTGGGTAGTTTCTCTGTAACTATAAACCAGGGGGTATATAGTGGGATCTTGATCCGTGTCAAAGGTGACTTAGCACGTGCATCGCTCCTCTTCGTACGCGTTCCCGCCAGGTAATAAAGCAATAATCTATTCCACTTCAATCAATCATGATAGGAAATGTTAAATGCATTCAGTTTGATAAAACTTGGTATTTCACCAAAATAAAGTTCTTGGAAAAAATCATCATGATATATGCTTATTATTGCCGCTTTAATTGTTAATATCAATCTCCATTCCACATTACATTCCCTGGGCCACACCTCTCCCAATATGTCCAAGATTTTTAAAGGTGAAGTGTGCTTTACACATTTATCACTATACTGACAATGAAGTCATTTCTTCAGTTTCTCTTTCTGCTTCATCTTCATCTTCTTCTTCTTCATCGACATTTCTTTTCTTTTTTTCTTTTTTGTGTAAAATGAATTTATTGATAAATATATGCTTTTGAACAAATCAAACAATCATACACAATCAATTGAAATAACATCGTAGCATCTTAACATAGTTCAAATAAAACATGTTTTGTTTTCTTGAATAACAGTGTTTTCAAAAATGCATAGCTTTTTTGTTTTACAGTTCCTTTCTATCTTTAATCGGTTGTGGATTAATCTTTTGAAAATATAAAGAATAGAGACTTCATGAAACATGAATTTGCGATTTTCTGCTTGCATAAATGTTTGATCGTCTGCAATTATGTCCCATTCGCCATGTAAGCAGAAATATGAATTCATCTATTCATCAATTCAAAGAATCAAAGCTATTTTTTTCATTACAAACCACAACTCAAAACATTTCGTAAAAGATCTTCACAGCATCTGCTGTCTAATTTTTGTCTACTTTGCTAGATGCTTCTCAAAATCTCCCGCCTCCGAAAAAATGAATGTTCTTGACCTGTTCGCAGTAAGAAGCTCGGCAGATGCCATGGACAATTACTTGTGATGAGTACGGGTCTTGTGCTTGCAAGTCTAGCCTAGCCATTTTAGTTTTATATTCTTTGATCATTCCTATCATTGCGATAAATGAATCCAGTTATTCTCGAAACCTAAGAGCTTCGATTGTTCTTGGAAAATTATCAACGCCCCTTTTTTGTTTCAAGTGTAGTGCGAATTGCAATTAAAAATGCACAAATCTACTTACCCTCCTCGTTCTAGAAAATGAAGGAATAAAGAGCTAATTATTTATGTACCTATAGAAATGTTCCCAAAGTTATTGTGAGAAATAATAATATCTTTGATTATGGCGAAATAATGCGCTTGCCTGTATGGGGATATCATTTTAATCTCTTATATACTAACAGACTTTGGGATGGGCTATTTTTGTGGTATTATAGCTTTATATATCATGCTAGAAGAATATTAAAGTACAACTTTGAACTTTGATCACCATTTCCTTTTCAGCAGCTGCTTCTCCAATTAGCAATTATTTGATTTTCGTGTGTTCAGGTCATTTAGCTGAATAATTAGAGAACTATAATTCAATGAACCGCTTGAATAGTTGAAACCAAAGCAGCAACTACTTCTAATCCTGATGGGACTTTAAGTTTGCCACCGATCGTCGTGTTTTGTAATTTGAGGAAGGATTCAGGATTTCCTAATTTTTCATTTGAATAGATTTGTATGTTATTACCACCTGGTGAGTCATAGTACCTATCCCCAATATATTTTTTTCTGGTCTCGGGTAAAGTACTCTATACATCGTAATATAATTATGGGTATTAACAAAAAAGTTGCCAATTTGCCATTGGATTCTAGATTTGCAATCTTTGTGAACATTAAAGCAGATCAGAATATCTGAATGAAATATTATATCATTCGTCATTCTAATTTTTATCTGAGGTCTGTGTATATAATGTTTCTGTAAGGATAATATAGATCTTTTAAAACTGCATGGACTCAGTATTGCCACGGGAAAGGGGCTGTTGCGTCTCTCCCGGATCAGCTTTCAACTTTCCGGGGGGGGGGTTAAAAAGTTGAACGAGCGAGCGACGCGAGCGAGATAAATTTGGAACGGCGGCGGCAAACTAGGATTAATTTTGAATAAGTATATGCCATTATTCAATTATGTCTTACAGTACCTAATATCTCGTCCTGCTGATAGCATGTGAGGTTATGGTTTTCCAAAAATTGATAGTTTTCAAATTCTCAGAGGGAAAACGGCTGAAGACCTCAAGCATCCCCACCTCGTTCCGCAAATGACCAACTAACTTACTTTGGAACAGCATTCATAAGTAATTTATTTTCTCTGACTTGTTTATCACAAGTCATGAGATTGCTGAGAGGGTTGAATATTGATTAAATTCCAGATTAAGATGTAAACTATCTCGAAAGTAACCATCAAACTGTCATCGTTGATTCTCAGATAACACATGAACATCCGAATAACAATAATCCCTTTGGGGAAATCCCAAGAACGATGAAAGACTTGCCATGATTGTCTTGGTGTCAAGGTAGACTTGACTCCAAGAAGAAGAAGAAAAAAAAAACAGGAGAAAAAAAGGGTAATGGTTTAGCCCGGCCTTGGCCTGACAAGGCAACTTCCCCGACCTTTGACCTTGGCAATGACGATCAAGCTCCCAAGACGTTACTTCTACGACCTATGACATGGGCAATGATCAAATGATGATCCCTAAGTGTATATTCGAATTTGTAAGTACGTGCCGAAGATATGTTGTTTCCAAGAGCAAAGTCAAGGGTATTGACCGTCAAATGCCATTTCATATTTTTTCACATTTTGAAAAGAAGTTCTAGAATGAAGGACGGAAAAAAAGCTTCTGTCATCAATTGATATCGTCATCAAACTATATTTCAATCATTAAACACAGCACCAAGAGTTTGGCTTGATGTCTATTTTATGTCGTTCAAGGTTTTTTTTTTGGGGGGGGAGGGGGGTATTCTTACATAAATGGAAAGTTTTTTCACATCATCTCCAAGTTGCGTTTCTATCTACAAATTTAGCACCAGGAAAACTATAAAATCTAAGGAAAAATGTTCAAGAGAGAAAAGCGACTGAGCATTATGTAGTTTTCACATTTTGATCCCCTTTCACCCACTTTTGAATGCACTGAACTGAACTGGAGGGTGGAAATTAAAGCCAAATCACGAAGCAAAATACTCAAATAAGCACAATATAATTATATAAAAAATATATAAAATCCTTCTCCGTTTCTCCCCTTTTCCTTCATTTATTTGTTTTGTTGTTGATCGTTTGGGGGAGTTTGTATCCTTTAAAGTGGCATACGGGGCTAGAGCCCCTCTGCCCAATCCCCTTACTAAATAGTGAAAGTATTATATTACTCTATTTTTCTTTGTCTCCCCCTCCCCCATCCTATCTTCTACTTTCTCGCTTTTCCTTATCCGCCCCCCCCCCCTCTCACTCCCCTTCTCTCTCTCTCTCACTCTCTCTCTCTCTCCCTCTTTCACTCTCACACCCACTTTCTGAATAAAAATGAATACAAGATCCTTTTCGATTTAAAGATGTGAACTCATTTGAATTGAAGTCAAAAATCTTTTTACAAAAGTTGATATATTATACTATTCTCCTGTAGATATTACCTTGATGGGAGTATAAATCGCTTATAACGAAGTAGTCCTATATTGAACTTTGAACTAGGGTTATACTAGGGTAAGATTGTGTTCACTATTTATCCAGTTGAAGAATCGGAAAGAGTAAACGGAAAGATCTTTCCTGATATGAAGTAGATTGTGGTCTGAAGTCAGTCGGAAAGTAGTCCAAATTTGTTTTGATTCCAGGCACATTTTGTGAACCACATCCGAATAAAAAATATATAAAAACAGTATAGGGAAACAACTACAAAAGTACAATGTGTGATTTTGATTTAGACGAATATGATCATAGACTTTAAGGGATATTTTAATGCTTTCTGGATTCTTATAGCTGAATTATGTAACATTTTAAATGAAAACTTATATCACCTATTCCACCCAATGAACAGATACAGCCGTTTTTTATAATTGTGTCCGAAGTTAAAATGAAACGTTAATTTCTCCCGTCATGAACCGTCTTGGTATGTTACACGTTGCAACAAGTTAACAAGAATTCAAACTCATATATGATATGTTTTACAGTTTTAATGGTGTGCATAATTTACCCCCCCCCCCCCTACAAAAAGAAGAAGAAGAAGAAGAAAAATTTAAATTTTCAAAACTATTTCGAACACGGAAATAACTTCACCAATATCCATAAAATGTTCATAAAGATAATAAAACGATTTCCCAAGTAGCAGTTATTCAATATGCCAGACATAATTTATATCAAGAATGAACGTAGGGGCACTTTTTGTTTGGGGGGGGGGGGCTGTCATCCTTGCAAAAATACTATCCTGCTGCTACTCCACATCACTGATTCACCATAAATTATCGCAAAAACACAACCTTCACTTCTGATCTAACTTGTCCCTGTCTTTTTAATAACAAATGGCATTAAAATCTGTTGAAATTATTGTAATTTTGTGTAACCTTCTCAGTAACTTGATCAACAAATTATAGTCACAGTTCTTTTAGGGGGTGGAGGCTTGATTTTTGGGGGACCAATTTGCCGTCAAATTTGATCACGACCCCACCCCCTACCCCTCCCTTCTTCAAAATGGTCTAGCGATACCCCCTTGCATGCACAGTATGTCTACCTGTAATGAATACGATATAGGATAACGTCATTCGTTCGGCGAATAGTTTTGTTCGTCGCATTGACATTCAATAAACACCAATATTTAAGAGGATAATCAAGAAATGTCCCAATAATCAGCTGATAAGAGGACATAAAATAAATGTACTATTACTCTAATGACTCACATTATCACCCGTGTTTCAGCACTATATAGGCTATCTACAAACGCTTGATTATTGGGCATGGGGTGAGAAAAATGACTTAGATCAAATTAATGAGAGAGAAAATTGACTACCTTTGTCGAGATTCGGAACATCGTAGGCGATCACCAGGGTGACACAGGCCAGGCAGACCAGATGAAATATCAAACAGTCTCCCATCTTTCTTTCTTGTGCAGTCTTATCCACCAACTCATAAACCGAGAGATGGACCGTATGATGATGATGAGGGGACGTTTACTGAAATGTCGCCGTCCCGACCAACAAGGAGAAATATTTATCTCAGCTTGACGCGAGGTTTCGAGTGGCGCCAGCGTGCGCGCGCGCAGGCGATTGCAACACCGTCGTCAATAGGTAGCTAGCTAGGCCTATAGAATAACTTCTTGGTCTAAACTCGTCCCTAGGTATGCTGCGGCATGGAGGCAGATTAAAGGGCTTGGTCCGAAGTTGGTCTTGGAAATACGATTGCTCGAGTACGCGTGTTTATAACTAGATGATGTTTTGTAATCACCTATAGCATGATCGCAATACTTCCCCCCCAAAATCAAACAAAGGCAATTTCAGGCTTGTCCAGTACTTAATGAAACTAGCCAACATTGACACCCAATAGGGTATTGAAATTATCCTCGACTTGATTTCTCCTTAATTCTCTGCCATCGCATTTCACGCTAATCATAGTCTACCGTTTTATAGTCTTGGAATTACAAGCTCTTTAGAATTTAAACTAAACTCTTGCCAAGGAGGGGGCAATCAAGTTCTTTTTGTGTGTGTCAAAAAAAAGGTCTGACAAGCAAGCAGCCCCCTGGATTTACCAATGTCTGCAGTTGGTGAAACATCTTATTTTGAACATGGTTTCCCCTGACATATTACATCTAGTGATATGTTTCAAAAGAGAAAATTATGATAGGAGATTTACGTTAAACATACACACAATCATTATCTCTTTACCCATGTTCTAATCTATCAATCATCCGCTATATTATGCAGGTCTCCAAGTTTTCTGCGTCAAGGTTTGACGATTTCTTGCAGACACTTTTCAAAGTGTTTGTCCCCCACGCCTTTCCTCTCGTTGACAAATCATAGCTATATACGCCACTGGCCTTACATAAATGTATGTATAGTTGAAGTCATTAGCAGAATGTCATTTAACAAATACTTTGTAAAATTAATGTGAATATGATTTTGCTGCAGTTTTAATTCATGCGGCAATTCGTAGCTGATTTTTTTTTTACATCTCGACACTGTATCCTCTGGATACACGTTGCATTGTTTGGGGGGAGGGGGTGATCTTGCAAGAAATTCTTTGTAAACGATCTTTATGTGTGCTAAATCCCCTTCTATGCCTTTCATTTCGTTTCAATTCGTCTTTATTTCACAAACCATGATTACAAATTTTGTTTAAATATAACGTAATATATATGATATAGATCTGATGATATAGAGTAAAAAATTGCATACAACAGTGAATTAATGCATTAACAAAATTGGTAAAATAAATAAATATTGGGGGGGGGGTAAATTAAATTATGTTCTACAATAGAAATGGTTTGCGGGGCACACATACAAATGCATCGAGGCTTTTGGACGAGGTAGCCCATGGTAGAAATAAATGATGTTAGATTATTTTTTAAGAAAAAAAGAATACTGTTACTGTTGGAGCAGTGCCTTTCGTAAGGCATTGACCCTCGTCATCTCGGCTCTCCCATGTATATATCATTTCTACTTTTGTCTCCCATTACGGTGTCAAGATGTGATTATCTCATTTACTTTAGAAGATGTTCCTGGCAAGGGTCCCAGTTAATGATGATCTCTCACACTGACGTTTGTTTTCATCCTATTTCTCCAGAGTTGATTGAGATG